>CANYLF010133146.1:0-11421 GCA_948193215.1 Bocquillonia castaneifolia
AATGCTTGAAGTTTTGCCTCGAGATTCACCTTCTCTTTGTTGCACTCCTCCTTTATGCGTTTGGTCTTGTCCTACTCTTTCTTCAACTCAGCCTTAGCCCCTATAGTCGCCTCATCTACTGCGGACTTGACCTGGGCTTGCACATCTTTCATCATTCTCTTGTGAGCTAAACGCTTCGCCTGATATTTGTACTTCATTGTTCGAACAAGGTTCAGCGTCTGAAAAAGATAAAAAAAAAGTTAGCAAACTAGAATATATAAGGTAAAAAGATAGAGACAACATATGACAAAGAAACTTATTTAGAGCATGTGCTCCTGAACTTGTAAAGAGAGCGAGTTATGTGTCCACCCTGAAAGACCTTCCATATCAGCAGGAAGGCTGATTTCCCTGCTAATCAGGGCAGCAACTCGATTATCTTTAACGGTGGGATTCCCCAGCTCGTCAACCCATCCCTGAGCATAGGGGCTCACATCCGCAAGCTCGCCCTCAGAGCCAGAGGACCCATCATTAATGGTCTCCAATAGCCGAGTGTGAGTCTTCTTAGGGGCGACTGATGCTTTTAGTCCCACCTTGATGAATCTTTTTCTCTTCCGAGTTACCTCGGAAGGTTGCTTCTGGGGAGCTTCAGGGACAGTCGCCTCCACGGGAGGGGTTGGTTCAGGAATTGCCATTGTAGTCACCCCTTGAGTGGGGGAAGTTGAAGTATTCACCCCCGTGTCTGTAGCTCCTACTGCAACCATCATAGCAGCATATTTGATTCTCAACATCTATACAAGAATAAATAAAATAAATATGAGTAAAAGGGAGAAAGAATAAGTACCATCAGTTGGTGAGTTGCTGGGTTCGCCGGCTTCCGCTCCTATGTCAGTTTCCTCCTCTTCTGAATCTTCATCAGAGTCATCAACCAACCGAGGACTAGAAGGTTTGGTTTTAGCGGTGTAATCCTCCCTATAAAGATATTTTTTAAGAAGGGTTTCAAGGTGAATTTTTGGGTGTTCAGATAAAAATTAGGTGACCTCCACAGAGGAGTTGGCCAATGTCCTCACCCGCTTAGGCTTTTTGAGTGGGACAAACCAGCTATTAGGGATTTTACCCCACCCTGCTTCACAGGTCACTATGTAAAAATTGTCTCTCCACCCTTTCAGGTGGTTTTTAAGACCCTCAAACCTCTTTCTAATCGCTTGAAAGGCGACATACTCAGAAGTGCGTACTCTCTCCACCATGCTACATGCGTTTAGGAAGATTTCAGGGGTCAAGGTATAGCCTTTTGGTTGGCACATGATGGAAGTGGCGGTAAAGAGTTTATAGGCATTGGGATGAAGGTGAGACAAAGGACATTGAATAGTTTCTAAAATTTTTGGAGAGTAGGGTCTAGGGGGAACCTAAGGCCACTTTCCATAGATTTCTTATAAACTAATTGGTAATTGGAACCTAACGTTTGGTTGGCGAAACTACCTTCCTTGGGTAATCTCACTGTGTAGCCCTCTGGGAGACCGCCATACCTAGTGATAAAAAGGTTTAGGTCGGACTCTATCTGTTTGGCAGGGTGAAGGGCCACAGTATCTTTGGGCTATTTTTGGGCCATATGTTTAATTTTAAATCCTAGAGGAGGAAAAGGTTGGGGGGGCGATACCTACAGTACTATTGCTAGAACTAGAAGACTCAGTATCGCGGTCTGAAGAGTTGTAAGGTTTATCGTCTAAAGGTAAACAAGGGCAAACTATCTTTAAAGGTTTTGGGTTTAAGGAGCTGGAGGCATTTTGAGATGATGAGGTATTGGTCTGAGGTTGTGGCCTTAGGTGATTGGGTTGGTTAACACCGTCTGATGAATTAGAAGACACTGAGATGACAGAGGGTCTGGCTTGGGGAGTTGATGTAGAAGATAAAGAGGTTGATATGTTAAAGAAGGGGATCACCATGAACAACCTAAGTCCTACTTAGAAAAGTCCCAAACAATTATCAGAAAAAAGGAGCTAAGCGTTATTGCAAAAAGCATAAACAATAGATACATTCCAGTCACTTAAGCATACTTTTAGGCAAACATTTCATCAGACAAGTAAAGGGCATATGAACAGACCCCAAAGTTGAGGGCATTTAACCAAGTACAAATGGGTATCATAACTAAAAAGAGGTAAACAGCAACAGATGGCAAACAATGTGTTTAATAAAAAAATCTTAATTCTAATCATCAAACAAGTCCTGGAAAATATCCAAAGTGCAGATGGCATCAATATACATAGATTAAACGGGTTTGAATGAAAATGGAAAACACTGGAAAAGAGCAAACTTACTGTGGTTAAAGAAGCGTTTCGGCTGGCTCTACAAATGGCTTACCGATAAAGGTAGAAACGTCGCTGAAAAGAGGAAGTAATGGTGGCCGGAGCAATGAAGGTTTGTTGAGAGTCGTTGACGGTAGGGAGAACTTACGATGAACAGAGATAGGAAAAGAGAAGGTAAAAAGCTTTTGAAATAAATTAGGGTAATTATAGAGGGAAATTGAACGGTTTGAGCAGACGTGGATAGTTTCACGTAGGAAACTGAACTGACATGACTACTTAGTTGAACACGTATCGATTGGAGCCCTTTCACATTTATTATAACCTCCAGTAATCTCTGACACTCACCCATTTAACAATAATCTTTCAAAGGGAACGCGTCTTAAATGGAGGCGATTCTCATTAAATCATGATGCCTAAAGGTTCGCCTTTATTCAAAAGAAAGTTATCACAACACGGTTCGCCAAAGCACGAAATCATCCTCCAACTAAGTCGTTGACATTAGCACTGCTGGGGGGGACTTGTGATACGAATCACTACTTTAAGCTAAAAAGGCCCATTGAATGCTGGGCACACGTTAGCCCAATTATATGTCTTGACACCTTGAATCCTAAGTCAAGGGGGACTCTCATCACAAGGGGGGTTCCTAATCTTAGGGGGACTCTGACTCACCACAACAAAGGAGGACTCCTAAGCCTGCTAGGACAAGGATTCCTAGGCTTAAAGGGGATTGCTTCAATCACTATATAAACCCCTACCATCCAAAGGATCAGGTATATTTCTCTCATTCGCATGCCCTTATAACTCTCAAGAGAATATCTCTAACTTAAGCATCGGAGTCAGACCCCGAGGACCACCCCAATTTTGTCCTTGTTTTGCAAGTTCCGACGAATTAGTGCAGCTCAGGCGACACTTAGGCAAGGGAAATGTCATGCACGTTTCAAAGCTTGATTTCAATAAGGCTTTTGACAGTATTTCTTGGGTTTTTTCTCTTCTCTGTGATGAGCATCATGGGTTTTGAGGAAGAATGAATTAAGTGGATTAGCATTTGTCTTAAAACTACTTATATGTCGGTTGTAATTAAATGGCAGCCCGTCGGATCAATTTAACATGGAGTGTAGAGTTCAACAAGGAGTTCTTTTATCTCCATTTCTTCTTGTGGTGGAGGGCTTAAATTTATGCTTAATAAAGCAATTTAGCTTCATTCCATTTAAGGTATTTTGGTGGAAGACAGGGAGCATTCTCTTAATCTCTTAAAATTTGCAAAATACACTGATTTTTCTACCTTTTTATATTGAGAAGATAAAAAATCTTCACTGTATTTTGATTTGTTTTAAGCTTATTTCATGTCTCAAAATTAACTTTCACAAAAGCTCAATTGTGGGGGTTAACATTAGTGGTTCTTGGATGATAAAAGTTGTTGATCTTCTCAGTTGTAAGATTTCAGGCTTTGCCTTCTTTATACCTTGGCCTTCCTTTGTCCTCCCCTTGTCCTCCAAGTCATTATAAATCAAAGATTGGAGTTCGGTGGTTGAAAGATTTAAAGGTAGTTTGGCTAATTGGAAAGGAAATCTTCTTTAGTTGGCAGAAATCTTCTTTAGTTGGCAGACTTATCCTCATAAAATCGGTACTTACTAGTCTTCCCATCTATTACATATCCCTTTATTTTATGCCTAAAGCTATTTCTAATACAATAAAACCTCGATAAAATAATATTGTTGATACCAAAGAAAAATATTATTTTATAGAGGTTGTTAATTTATCGAATATTACTTTGGTTTATTTATTCAAATCAGGACCGAAATTTTTTTTTATCTAATCAAGGTTATTAATTTATTGGACATTAATTAACCAAGGTTTTACTATACTTTAGAGGGCTTAAAAAGGAATTTTCTTAGGAATGTGAATGCTTTTCATGAAAGAATTTGTCCTATATTAGTTGGATTCAATTTGTTGTAATTTTGAGGAGGGTGGTTTGGAGTTGACTCCTTTATTGACTATGAACCATTGCTTGCTCCTTGAGTGGTCGTGGATAATTTCCACTTGTGAAAGTTCTTTATGGATTCAAGTGGTGAATAGTTCCTCAAAATTCCATAATCGACTTGAATTGGAATTGTCAGATAACAAGCATATTTCTCATGTGTGGAGAGGCATTAGGAATTGTAACTTGCTTGATCATAAAATGAAGTTGTTTCTTTCCAATTTTTTTTTATCAAAGCAGGCAATGTCAATAACAAATTTTCCCGACATGATCATTGGGGAGCAGATTCAAGTTTCTCAAATCTTTTTCCTGCTCTTTGTAAGCTTTTAAGGCATAAATTTATTTCGGTGTGTGACTTGCATTATTCAGGTGTTAACAGGAATCAGGATTTTTGTCGGCAGAGAAGGCTTAGGGTGTTGTAACAACCGGAGTTGGATAGTTCTTAACTAGTGTTGTCAAACCCAACTCGGCTCGACCGGTTCAATCGAAAAAAATGGGAACCGACCTCTTAACCAGGTTTGGTGACTTCAAAAATCGGGTTTTAATTAATTATAATTACTCAGAAAAAAAACTCTAGATCAAACTCGATTCGAATAGGTTCAAGTTCAAGAAATAAGCTCGTTTAGGCTAGTAAACCTTATGAGCTTCTATATTTGATACTCAAACTCAGTGACTGAACTCGAGGTTGGCTCAAATTTTTTGAATCGATTTCAAGTTTTTTTTCGGGTTTATCTTGAGTAACTTGTGAATAGCCGATCTCATTAACACCCTTATGGCTCGTTTGGTTCATGGGATTGACTAACTAAGCCATAGGATTAGCTTTTAAGCCTTTGTTTGGTTCATAAATTGTGTACATGATTAATAATCCTAAGGGCTTAGTAATCCCATGAAAGAAGGATTAACTAATACCACCTCCCCCATGTCTTTTGTTAATCCTTACTTTAGGGGATTACTAAGCTTAACACTCATATTTTATCTTTTCAAAAATAAACTTATTTTTTGAAGTTAGTTTCCAAAAATAACCTTCCTTATTTAATTTATTACGTAGAAGATAGATTATCAATTAAAATAAATATCATTCCTTATTTAATTTGATTTAGGTAATTTTATTATTTTATTAATACCTTAAATAAAGTATCCTACCAAATGAGGGATTACTAGTGCTAGAATTAGCTAATGATGAGGATTATTATTATTTTTACCAAACAAGGTGTAGGATTATTAATCCCATTGCTTAGTCAATCCTAGTTTAACACTAATCCTTAGGATCGATAATCTATCAACCAAACGAACACTTAGGCTATGTTTGGGAGGGTGGAAAGTTGGAGGAAAGAAAAGGGGAGGAAAGAAAATAAGAGAATAATCCACACAGTTTAGTGTCTGGAAGAAGAGGGCAAGTGGGAGGAAAGAAAATTAGGATGTAAAATTTATTGTGGGCCCCACAAGTCATTTTCTCTCCAAAAATGGGGTGAAAATGGGTGAAAAGTTATAAAATTACTTATATACCCTTACTATAATATTTTTTAAGGAAAAAAGACAAAGGACAAAATTTGAATTTAACACAATAAAATTATTTTCTTTCCTCTTATTTTCCTCATCTTCCCAAACAAATAAAATTATTCTTCTAGTATACTTTTCATCCCATTTTCTTTCCTCTCCCCATTTGTTTCCCATAGTGTTAGTTTTAAAGTAATACAAGCTCTCTTTTTTTTTTTTTTGAGAGAGAGAGATATGTCATATTGAGCAAAAGGTCCAATGGGCTAGGGCTTTATAGTTATTTAGAAGGGCTTGAAATGGAAAGGAAGTGAAGTCCAATATGAAGATAAAACGTGGCAAGAGAAGGGGCCAATAAGAAGGAGAGAAAGAGGATGACGCAAAGCAAACAACGCGAGGAGAGATGTCGAATCCGAAAAGATGGGCTGATGGTTTTCAGACTACTGACACTGACAAATGGAAAATCTACTCAATCAATCAATCTTTATTTTCTTTTTTTTTTTTTTGCCTTTGCTTACGTGTTTGATTGATCGCCTGATGCTGACTCCTTTCACCTTTCCTTTTTAAATTTTAACTTAAAAATTTCAGGCAGAGCAGAACAGAACCGCGCGAGAAACACGGGTGTCTTCCTTCCCTCGGCCAATTTTCTCTCTCCCCCACCCCACATGCCTCCTTCATATCCAATACATCTGTCCTTCCACCCGAACATTATTCCTACAACACTCGCATTTGTACAAAATCTTTGTTATTTTCTTTTCTCTCCATCATAAATATTGATAATCATAAATTCATTTACTATCTCTCTTTATATATCATCTTTCAGAATACACCATAATCATAGACTTTGACAACAAAAATGGTTGAATTATAAATATTAGGAAAAAAACACATCTTCACTATTTTTCCTTTTTAGTAAAATTGTTCATTTAAATATTTAAACTATGCATTTCATATAATTTTACATTACCCATGTTTAGAAACTTTATGCGCTTTATATTTAGCCTGGTTAAAAGAAATTCTAGGTTCTGCTAATTTACTGTAAATATATCTCGTCTCAATATGTGTTTCCATACTCTATTTTATGCTAATACTATAATGATTAGTATCTTAAACTAGAAGTAAGGTGTTTAAATAAGAGATTAGAATTTAAATCCCATCAATTAAAGAAAATCTCACATCCTGGAATCGATACACATAATAATGTGGAGACAGACTGTTGAGTGGAGTTACATGTAATGTATTTAGCAATCAACCCCTGCCTTTTCCACTCTCTTTTGCACAATCTTTCAATAACAATCTCCATTTATCAGACACTGAACGAAATAAAACTCAAGTATGATAATTATAGAGATCTCAGTCACTCAAGAAATCGATGATACGCACTCTAATTAACATTGATGTTACTCGCATTTCGTCTGATGGTTAGCATAAAAAGAGACGGGCTCTACATCAGATTCCTGAAGCCTGAACTCCTACTACCATCTTTGAAGAAAAAAAAAAAAGAGAACTATGTAAAAATTACTTCACATGTACAAGGGGAAAAGGAAGTTACTCAATACTTCTGAACTTCAAATTTGTCCACTTCCAGGTCCTCCTAATGTCAGAACCACTCCTTGAAGATCATTTCTCATCAGCTTCGGTTCTTTGGCTAATGTCGGAGTACCTCTTATTAAAGGATATGATCTTGTCGTTTGCGTTTGTCGGACACTATTCCCGGATTCTGGCACGCGGAATGTACTTTGTTGTTGAGAAATCTTTGAGGCTTCCATGTGATTTGAGTTGGGAAATGGTTGAGCATTGACAATATGGTTTGCTGGAGTTGGAGGATTTTGAGCTAGAATAGCTCCTCTACACACTTCAGGTGCCTGAAAATGATAAAAATAGGTTCAGGTACTTAAAACATACTTCAAAATGAGATATGAAACAGACTTCATTAACGGAAGCTTACCGGTGCAAACAATACTCCTCTAAAGATCTTCCCATTAACAGTTGCGGTCATTAGAAGACCCGAGTCGAATGCTCCATCAACTCTACCACGTACCTCAGCCCCCATCTAAGAAACATATGGTAAAGCATGAACAAAAAGAAAATAAGCAAACAATAGCAGGAAGGAAAGTAAGGTGATCAATAATCATCTGCTAGGGCAAGAATTTACCACGCTTTGAACGGATCCTGCATCCTTGGGTCTTCCTTCCACTACTGGAAAAGGAATTCCTTGTCTGCCTGTATGAACAATATGAACACATTGTTCTGGTATTTTATGCTCTCTTAAAATTTGGTGATTATATGCAATTTTATGGACCAAATTTCCAGGTTCTTTGTCATAGCTTCCGACATCTATAGGCTGACTATTTCGTGGAATTTGATTCAGCTGCTTATACAAATTAAATCCTTGAGAAGCTGTGATAGAATCTGTAGCTTTTCCGACTGGTGTCTGCTCTTGATCTGATTGTGATGGAGACGAATGTTGAGAGAGTGAAAGAGAATGTTCCTCTTGTTCTGATTCAACCTCCCATGACTTCAAGTTCATAGTTCGTTTCCTCTTCAGATATGAATTAACTGAAATTAAAGATTGAATTGAGTCATGTTGGGAAGCTTCATATTATACCGACAAAAAGCTTGCAATTAATATATCAAACCAACCTGAGCTCAACCGAAAAGCTTGTTTCGATTCTAATTCCGGTTCATGAGCTCCCTTCCTGACTCTTTCATCATTTCCTGGAAGGATAGTTCTCTGCTTCACAGGAAAACTCAATATCAGCTACTACTAATTGGAAGAATGCTTCTGTAACAAAAGACGAGGATCGTTTTTAGAAATTTGATGATTATTCAGTTACCGAGTTATTTTCTACTCCTTGAGGGGATCTCCTCTTCTCTTGGTTCCAGTGTTTTCCAAAAATCTTGCACATGGAAATGTTATAGCGACCATCAGGATGCTCTTCTCCAAGCTGCAAAATCAACAACTCATTGAGGGGATGTTCATCCTCCCCACACCTGCATATATTTTCAAACAAACTGAGAACATACAGAATTTAACTCTTTTTTTACCCCATCAAAGTCATAAGAGTTAGAAATGTGTAGGTAAGATGTCAGTGGAATTTACCCTCCATAAATTGTGATATCCAAATCTGTCACCACGGCAGTGTGAGAAAATCTCCCCTGAGGTTGCTGGCCGCATACATCTAGGTGTGTCCATGAACAAGCGACTACATCAAGAATCCAAATATCATTGTAGTAATGTTTATCTCCAACCCCGCCAATGACATAAACCTGCAAGGCCGCAAAGAACACATTCACTTTCTGAAAGTTGTTAAATTTGTGTGCATAAGCGTCTAATGTGTTAACTCTGACGCTAAAGATCGAAAGCTAGTCTTGTACATGATACTATTTAAAGGGACATCACTTGCCTTATTCCCAAAATTTACAGCAGCATGGCCTGCTCGAACGCCCGGGGAAGGTCCTTGAACAATAAGCTGTTATAACAAAATACAGCAACACCAAAAAACATGTTCCAGTTAAACAAAGAGATCAATTAACATTGTGACACCGTAATTGTGCAAATGGCGAGATGAGTTTAATACCTTAGTCCAAGTCATTGTATTCGTATCGAGCACATCAACACCACCATGATACTTGTCGCCACGATCACCACCATACACAAAAAGTTCATTTCCTATTGCAACAGCACCATGACTGTCTCTAGGAACAGGAACATCACCCCGCACATCCGGAGAACTCCATCGCATAGCCTTGAGGTCTAAAACATGCAAATCATTCAAGTAATTCGCTTCACCTTCACCACTACCCCCAAATATCATTATCCTGTTGTCACCGATAAGTGCAGCCGTGTGACTTTCACGAGGGCACGGGGGAGGCCCTGTACATTCAGGACGCATCCACTCTTGAGTCACAAGATCTAATACATGAAGATCATTTACTTTCTTAGTGCCATTTGTGCCCCCGAAGACGAACATCCGGCACCCAACAAGAACAGCACTATGGCTATCTCTCGGACCAGGCCCTTGACCAGTAGTTGCCAAAGTATTCCAAGACATAGTATCGAGATTTAGGACAAGAACATCGCTGAAATGTAAACCCCCACAGCACCCCTGAAACAAGAACACAGAAAATGTGAAAACAAAAAATGGAAACTACAAGCAATTAAGAATTGTATTTCTAAATACACTAACAAGGATTAATCTTTCAATGCTATTTACCTTCTTTACATTCGAATCGAACCTATAAGAACTAATGAATGCATCAAAGAAATGAAAATTGTATATAAGAATTAGCAACAGAGTTTTTTTTCCCCCTCCTGAATGTTTATAGTAACATACCAAGGAAAGGAGACATGAATATTTCCATGCTAAAATATAAAACAGTAAGAAATAGCAAAGGTGATATACAGAAAAGATTTGATTAATGTAAAGAATTATAAGAACATAAAAAAATATATATTATTTTGAAACAAAAAAGAGAATAATTGCTGGTGGAAAGAGGCTCAATAGAGATAGAGAGAGAGAGCTAACACATGAAACCCTTGCTAAATCAAGAAAGCAAAATAAAGTACAGAAAAATATTTTACCAACAACAAACTCCAGACAACATTCCAACAAAAAAAAAACAGAAAATAGGAAACAACAATAACCGATGAAGAGAGCTTACTCTTCCTTTACCAAATATACTACAAAAAAGATCATAACAAACATAATTTCAAACACCTGTAACTGCAATACATGGCAGAAAATCTAGTTTGTTCATCACATCACATATATATATAACAAAAAGAAAGAAATCCAAGTACTATAAACTAAAAAAAAAAAAACACTTCATGAAATATATTTAAAAATTAAACATTATATAAAAAGGCAAAAAACAATAATTAATAAATAAACATACCCCAAAAACATAAACAAGTCCATGAGAATAACAAGCAGAGTGCCCCCATCTTTCAGAAGGATGAAAGCCAAGAGCTTTAGGATAGAGCCACATTGCCATTTTTTTCTTTGAAGTTTCATGATCTCCTAAAGACCCCATTTTATAACTTTTTTTTATAAATTATTTGTGGGTTTCTATAGTTATAAAAGCTGAAACTTGAAGAAAGCTTCAAAAACTTGTTATTCAACTTCAACACAGTGAGTGCTTGACAATAATAAAAAGGGTGGAGGAGGAGAAAATATTGCTTAGAGAGAAGGGGTCAAAAGAGGACATGAACAAAGCCAACAAGCCAAGAGATATATCAACTATCAGTGTCAATAGACATGAAAAGATGGGCGCTTTCAAGTCTTAATCACTGTGACAACCAACATCAACAGGGACTTGTAGTGAAAAGAAAACTATTTATATATATATTTTTGTTTTCATTAATTACTTCACTCTACTTCTTCCTAATAATATCACTATCTCCCATTTTTTCACTTTACATTTTTTATGACAGTATCTTCATATAATAATATACTTTATAGTACATTAGATCGGTATTTTTATATAACATATACCATATTTTCATATAATATTACACTTTATGTTACATGAGAGTGATAATAATCTAGTGTACGTAACATATTGTTAACCCTACTAATAATATTAATCTGTTATAAAATTAAGATTGAATTACTTTTACTTCGTTTTTATTGTGTTTAATTAGAAGAAAAATGTTTAATAGTAGAA
>CANYLF010133494.1:0-11038 GCA_948193215.1 Bocquillonia castaneifolia
ATGCGGATGTATTTAAATCCTTAAATTTATATTCTTTTAAAAAAATCGTTCATAATTCACAATATATATGAAAGTGAACCTAATAAAATTTTAATCTGCTTGTGATTTGTTTAAAAAAATCTGCTTACGACTGTCATAAAGCTACTAGTTGCTGTTTTTAAGATGCATTATATCATTATATGCATATTATATTTAAATACAAATTTAATAAAAATGATAAAATAAATTTATCTCACTTATCAAAAAAAAAATTATCTCCTGATCTTAATATTTGTGAGTATCAATTTTAGTTTTTAATTTAGTTAATCTCGAATTTGACTTATATTAGTTTAACTCAATCGAATTATATATACCCGGAAAAAAAAAAGTATTGTTAAAAATTATCCTAAATAATTTCCATTGCATATTTCGAAGTGCATTTGCGTGTGAATTTTACTGGCATAAAAATTGTGTATATGTGCATGGACTAACCATTCTAAGTTGCTACCTAAAACTCAGTGGTAACATTTCATTTTAGGTCTACCTGTGGGCAGGGATTTGATCGTCCAGAAAAATCAAATTAACCGATCTTCCTTTGATTAGTTATATATATAATATAAAAGTTTTGAGCAGAATGTTATTAGATCATTATCTAGAAAGCACGGATTATGTATCCTGGCCTTGATGGAGACTAAGTTGCAAGTTTTCAATGACTTTATTGCAAGGAGCTTATGGCCTAACCTTAATTTTGGGGTTTATGTATTCTCTGGAACTCTTCTGTTATATCCATTCAATTTTCATTTTGAAAATTGATGGTTTTCAATGGATTTTAAATGAAAAAAATCATGCATTCCGTTTTGTTCTTGTTTGTGCTTATAATGATGCGGTTGGAAGGAGGCTTCTGTGGGATGGCGTTCTTCCTATTTTAGCTTTTTCTGGATTTATTATTATATACTTTAATGAGGTTTTATACTCTAATCAGAGATTTGTGATTCATTATCTCTTAAATTTTGTTGTTGATTGATGTTCCTCTTGTCGGGAGAAATTTTACTTGGCAAAATTCATCATCAAAATCACTTATTCATAGAGTTTTCTTCTCTTCTAATCTTTTTACTTAGTGGCCCAATGGTGTGCTTAATGCTCTTTCCAGATCCTTTTTGATCAGATCATGTGCCGTTGCACTACAAGTCAAAGTTTATAGTAGACTGGGGTCCAAACTTGGAGGGAACCTTGATCTTGGTTTCTTAAATAAATTGAAATGCCTTTTTTCATGCCCAGTTCCTTGCAATAATTTTTTCAAGTCTGGCATTCCATTAAAGTGGCTCCCAATTACAGCATTTTATAGTCTCTTTTGTGGTTCCATTTAATTTGGAACATCTGGAAATATAAGGACTTTTGATTCAAAGGTACCGAACTTGTAGGGAACCTTGATCAGAGAGCTATATCAGAGTTATAAAATAGACTCTAATTTTTCTTATTCATCTTTTGGATGTGTATTGATGCTTCTATGTAATCTTTAGACTGTTTTGATCCTTTATAGTTGATGTAACTTAAGTGTGCAAAACCAATTATTTAGATTTTTTATCACTCGTATGACTTAATAAAATCTCCAATTAGAAAAAAAATAAAAAAGGAATTAATTTCTGGTTCTCTGCAATTCTCATTTTCCACATGCGCGTGCTGTATACTATATATGGTCCCTTCTTTCTCCTGACACAAAAAAAAGTTATTGAAAACAGTATTTTTAAAAGAAAATTATATATAATATTTAAATATTAACATAATTTTTTTTATCTTTAAAGAATGAAATTTTATTAGATTAATAAAAAAATAATAATCTTTCATATTCATGTTTAAAATTTTTAATAAGAATTATTTTTTCATAAATATTTTTAGGTTTTAGTATTAACTCTAAACCTAAAATTTAACAAATATATTATCTAAAAGCTATCATGTACTTTACTAATAACTTATGAAAATACAAAAATAAAAAATAAAATAAATGACAAGCTAATAATTATATTAATTATGTGTAATAAACATCTAAAAGAAAATGTGAGTTTAAATGTCACAACTATATAAAAAAATCATGCATTAACATATCATTAATCATGTCATTTGCATCATAATTATATGTGATATATTGCATAGAATCATATGGTAGAAGAGTATTGTGTTTAGTAAAGTTTAAGGAAGTTAGGTTAGAGTAAGGACCTAATTGTAAGAGAAGTTAAAGTAGTTATTTGTAGTATAAGTTTGAGTGAAGGTTTATTGGTTGTTAAAATTTTATTTGAGGGTGTGTGGGAGAGTGGATAATGATGATGATAATAATAATAATAATAATAATAATAATAATAATAATAATAAGAGATAGTGGACAATTCCACCACTCAACCATCTGCCAACATTAATACATCACTTATCCCTTCATTTGTCTACTTCCCTATTCTTCTACGTATTTTATTTTCCTATTCTTCATCTCTACTCTCCATTTTCTGTCATCTCATCCTTCATCCATCAAAATTTACCCAAAAATTTTTCTTTAGAACATACAATTGAAGAAGAAAATCTAATAAGAAATAATTTGAAGGTTTGGATCTTGATTGAGTTAAGTATTTCCATTGTGGTATTTTAATTAAATTAGGGTTCATGTATAATTTGGGGAAACATGATTTTAAGCTATAATCTTGTTATAAAGACTTGATTAAGTATGGATCATGTATTAATTTGTATAAATAATATTAATTTGAGGTTAATTGCATGAATTTCTTCAAAGAGTATATTGTTGATTTGTACTGTGTAGAACAACCTCAGTATTTTGATCATAACTTGAGTTATACAAGTCCAAATTGGATGAAATTGGTGTCCATAGAAACCTTAGAAGGTCCTCTATAACCCTGTAAAATTTCAAATTTTAATTCATCCATTTGCTTGGGTTTTGAAGGCCAAACTTTGGACTACTCTCTTTATACTAGATTAGTAGTAGCTATATTAGAAAAATCATAACTTTATTTATACAAATGATTTTGAGGTAATTCTTGTTGCTACAGTTTCTATTTTGATGGAAGTATAACCCTATAAAATTTCAAAATTTGATCAAGTGTATATAATTTCTGGTGAATTTTTAAAGTCAGTACATATAAGCTATCTACATGTACATACATGTTGTCATGTATCATTCATCTCATGCATCATATTAAATCATGTATAGATGTCCATTTGGTGAATTAGGATATAGTAGGCAGATTAATGATTAATAAATATATGTGTATTTTTATGTATTAAATTCTACTTTGAATTGATTAGTAAACCTATGGTGATTTAGGAATTGGGAGAAATAATTCTATTTTGATGATAATGTATTATGTGTGATTTTAAGTGTGTGTATGTTATTGCATTTTATTGTTTAGGTGACCCCAAATGCAAAGGAATTGTTGGTGAGGAAAAGGGTAACCCAAACCCTTGAATTTGCTTGTGATTTGGTAAGTATTTAGCTTATTAAATGATAAATGTGTTGAGTAGAAAAATTCCAACTTGGATGTGTGTTGATTGTTATGGTGTTTGAACTTATGTTTAACATAAATATATATGTTGTGGTTTTGGATGACTACTTGGATATGTGATTGTATGATGATTTGGTGAGATTTGATAAGTTGTGCTATGATGGAAATAAGTATTACTATTGAGCTATGTTGAAATGGGTTTGGATTGACTTGGGGAAAAATGGGTTGTGTGATTCGGGTAAGCTGAGCCGGTGGGATAGCTGCCTGTCGAGGGAAGCAAAACTGAGCCGATAGGATCCACTACTAAAAACATGCGAATTAGCGACTAAAAATTTAGTCGCTAAATTTTGAATTTTAGTCATTAATTATATTTAGCGACTAAATTGTGACTAATTTGTTTAGTCGAAATTTTATTTGTCGCCAATTTCTATTGCGACTAAATTTTTGGTTTAGTCGCTAATTAGCGACTAAAAATTGACTAAAATTTAGTCGTCAATTAGAGACTAAAATATGACTAAATAGAGACTAAATATTTAGCGACTAATTTGAGACTAAATAGTGACAAAATGGATTTTGTACATTTAGTCGGTATGCAGTCGCTAATTAGTCTCTATTTTGTGACTAAATAGCGACTAAATATTAAAAATTTGATTAGTCTCTATTTAGTCACTATTTTTGTGACTAAATAGAGACTAAATAGTGACTAATTTTTTTTGTCACTATTTAGTCTCTATTTAGTTGCTAATTGAGGGGAAATTTTTTTTAAAAAAAATTAAATTTATTATATTATATTATATATTACAATATATTATATGTAATATATAATATAATATAATATTATATTATATTATATTATATTATATATACAAATTAAATAAATGCTAAAACTGTTTGTATATATATATATATATATATATATATAAATGATATATATATAAATTTTATATATACAAAGTTACAAAAAGTATACAAAATAAGTATGCTACATACAGAACTGACGAAAAAAAGATAAAAAATCTAGTCGTCTAATCTAGTGGTATGCTGATCCTGTGTAGCACCTGTGGTCTCTGGCTGGCTCGGTCGCAGTAGGATCTCTGGATGGCTCTGACTCTGGAGGAAAACTCCTGTACTCAGGTGAAACAACTCCCGTACTCACGCGCCCTGATGATAAGATCTTGCAACTGCCTACGCAAGTCTAGATCCTGAGTCGACAGCCAGGTCTGGACAACCCCTATAATCTCGTCCATAAGGCGACAACGGAGATCATCAAGCTGATGTTGAATACATCGTCTTATGGCATAATCAAAGTCCGCTGTGATCCTGGTCGAGAACTAGGCGGCAGCTCAGAAGAATGGTAGTGTGAATCCGCTGCAGATCCAAGGCCGTACACTCCATAGATACTCTTCCTCTTGGGCCCAAGCGAAACCTCCAACCATAGCCGGTTCTCAAGAGAAGGTGCAGGTGGCTCGACACTGTCACTCTGACCTGCTGGGGGGGGCAGAAGAAGAACCCGCAGCAGTAGAAGGGCCAAGCTCCTGAGTCGCTGACTCCATCAGCTCCTGAAATCAAGCATAAGCAATGAAAAAACAATAGTTAGATTAGAGTTAAAGCATTACAATTTATTTTTATTTCTTAAGTTTATATAAGTTGAAAAATTACATCGCACGTCGAGATTGCTCATCAATGAATGTCTTGTTGTCGTTCTCTTTCGTGTGGGTGTAACGAAAGAGACGAGCCGCTGTCGATTTCTTCCCCTATTTCTGAGTCTGAAAAAAACATTTAAGTATAGATGTTAACAGCGGTAAGGAAAAAAAATATGAATTAGTAATTAAAATGTAAAAGAAATAAAATGTATTAAGTTTTGAATACTTTACCAAATCATGCTCGTGCTGAAGCATCAAGCGTGACCCACAGGAGTGGGTGGACATACCAGTCCCCGCACCTGTTGGCTCTCTGCGCCTGTTGGCGCTCTTCTTAGCGCACAAAGCCTTGTGCGCCGGGTCCTCCCACAACTTCACCCACTCTTGTAAAATGCTCTCAGGGACGTTCTTGTCCCTGACCTTCCTCTCCATCCAATTCTTCTTAACGTTGAAGACCAGGTCCTTGTATCGATTCGCCGCGTGCTTGAAAAAAGCACGCTTCACTGCCTCCTTACTCCCCTCCCATCTATACAATTTTTGCAAAACAAAAAAAAAACTTAATTTATTAGTAATTTGTGTTAGATGATAATAATTAACAAATTGTAAATATATTAATAATAATTTGTCAATTAAATAATAAGTAAATAACTTACTCTTAACTCTTTCCAGAACACTGTCTGATCATCAACTGTGAGGGATTTCCAGGAAATCCCATAAGGCCGGAATCTGTTCCGGAAAATGTCGCATAATGACCTGCAGATTTCCCAGAAGGCTCCAATCTATCCTTATAATTAGTGAAATTACATATGTAGTTAGATTGTATATTTTTATATGAATATAAACAAAAAAAATGCATAATAAAATTAATAATTGTACACATTAAAAAGAAATTGAATTAAAAAAGTACCTCTATCTACCTTCTCGCACTCTACAGAGTGGAAGGGTCGGATCGTCGCATGTCTCTGGAGATGGAGGGCGGTCAGCATGCTCCTCCTCCATATCATCCTCGAACTCATGATCCTGGTCCTTAGTGTGAGGCAATGCCTCTGTAGTTTGAGGCACCTCATCTGTATTCTGAGGCACCTCCTGTAGAGTTTGAGGCATCTCTCAACTAAGGGGGGCCCCTTCCCACCAAAACTACCATCACCTCTGCCGGGAGCCCCCCGACCTATCTGACCACCGCCTCTCATACCTGTTTATTAACAATTATATATAATAATTCAAACAATGGATATATAAATATATAACAGAAATTAAATAATATGTAATCTAAATTTTTGTTCAATTAAATATTATAATTACTTATTTTATTGATCGTCATCGGTGTCGTCATATGGTTCATTATCTTCAGAAGTTGTGAACTCTGTTTCAATCTCGTCTTCTTCTGAAGTCGAGGCCTGCTCATTTACCACAATCTGTGGTTCAACAGCTACGATAGCAAGATCATAAGTTGCTATTAAAACCACGTCATCATCATCGACCACTGGCTGAAGACGCACTTCTTCAGTGTCATCATCTTGAAAAGGTGGTTCGATTACATCAGTGTTTATAGTAGCGGGAACATCAATGAATGCTCGAGGTTTGATCTTACATGTAAATATTAATTTATAGAATCACCGTTTTCTATATAAATCACTTATACATTGCATATTTTTTAAAAAAATTATTTATATTTCTACATATATAATTTAAAAATACTTTATAATTTATAAAAAGTGAAATATTTGAATAAAATATATCAAAAATTTTCTTTATTAATAATAAAGGTCTCCTTTCACAATTTTTTTCTTCATATTAGTTATACAAACAACATAAAAACATATAATCAATTATACGATATTTTTAAATGAATGTTCTATAAATTAATAGCCTCTATTATTTAATACTTTTTTGTTCCACGGATCGTATTAATTTAGAGAGGTTCTATTGTATTATCATAAAAAAATATTTTTTAAGAAAATAAATTAGTATTTTTAAAAATAGAATTATTTTCTTGAGTCTTAAAACCTCAAAATAAAATTAAGAAAGCATATAGACACCTACTATATAATATATTAATAATTTATGTGATTACTTTTTATCATCATTCGCCACCACCACTGTTCACCATTGTTCATTAATACGGTTAATCATTCATCAAAAAATTATATAATTACTACTTTTAATACACACAGGGATATATATATATTGCTAGGCGTTGTCTATGGCGATATTTCAGGCACTTTAGGTTCAGTCTAATCTACTGTGAGGGAGTCAACGCCAAGTTGATGGTCCATTGAAAGGGATCCCACAAATCCTTTCCCAGCGAGGGCGAGACTCAAACTTAAGATCTCATCAAGTGATCAGAAGGCTTTTAACTAATTATACCAACCATTCACTTGTAGATATATATATTAGATATTTTAATTTTTTTTATTAAAAATAATTTTTAATATATAATGAGCACGACAAAATATTTTTTAACTGTTATTACTAATAATTTTCTGTCATCCTCCCTACCAATGATCATCAATATACGGCCGTATGGCTGTTGATCATTCACTGTAAAATTTTTTCTAAAATATTAAAATTTAAAATATTGATATTTTAGTTCTTTTATTCAAATAAAAATAATTTTCTTAATATTTAATGAGCATTACAAAATAGTTTTCAATTGCTATTATTAAATGATAGAAAATAAATTATGTTTATAAAGCATAAATTTTTCACATAAAATATTATATTATGATAAGTTATTTTATACACATAAACAGAAAATGCAATCTAATTTATAAAAAAATAATAAAAATATTTTGATCATATGAAATTATTGTTTTCTAATTTTTGATTGAATAAACTTGATAAATTCATTAAAAATAGAAATAAATGTAAAAAGGTCCCAATTTTGAAAAGATGTCATGATAAAATATGTTGAAGGATACAATTTGGTTAATGATAGGTGATTTGATGCTAATAATGGGACCTTTGTATTACAAACTCAAAATTTGGGGATTTTTGTGTTACAAAATTAAAGTTTAGAAATTTTTAAATTACAAATTAAAGTTTAAGAATTTTACTGAAAGATAGAAGATAATTTGGATCGTAAATGAAATTTACCTAGAAAATGATGAAAGGTTGTTTTAGCACAAGTATCAATTGCACTGAAATCTAATCTTCAACAGTTCCACGAAGTTATCATTGTTAATTTGTCACTTGAAAAGACACTAACACACACATAAGTAGTATACGCACTCGGTAAAGTCGGGAAATTTTGACCCGGTGTTTATGCTAGGGCCGAGCAAATCCCATTAACCTGATCAACTCGAACTATTTTAACCAAACCGAATTAGTTTAGTACTATAAAATGGTTTCATTCAGTTTAGGATTAATAAAAATTTTAAAGTTTTAAATTTGGTTTGATTTTGAAAATTTTTAACCGAATTGATCGGAAAACTGAATATATATATATATATATATAGACACATACACTAGTTTATTCTCGTCACACGTGTTACATGTGAAATATTTTTATTTACTTTTAAAATTTAAAGTAAAATTGATTTTTTATTTGTTAACATATGCATATCATTACGTATATATTAAATAAAAAATATTTAGGTATTTTCAGTACTTAAATGGTCACGATTTCTTTATTCCTATGATTTCTAAACACCTACGACTTCTTGATAAAAGTTGTAGATCTTGATTTTCTCTTGGATTTAGGCTTTCTAATCACTCAATTCTGAGTTTTATAGCTCAAGATATGCCCCATCAAATGTTCTACACTTTTGAACTGTGAATTTAACATGACAAATCTGAATTTCCTACGAAAATTCAAAGTAAACGAGAATTTAATTTAAATAAACTAATAAAAAATGAAGAATTCATGGTTAAAAAATTAAAAATAATTTATGCATTTTTAAGTTTAGGTCTTCAATCTTCAATTGATACTTTAATAGCTTGAATGATAGAAAAATTTGTGAAATTAGATTAACTTTTTTATGTAGGAAAAAAAACCAATTAATTTCTAATTAATCGTTCAAGTTCTTGAGTTTATTTTCCAATACGAAATTAATTCAAACTTTCTTGTTTATTTTTTAGAGAGAGAAGAAAATTTTTTTTCAAACCTTGGTTCCTTCTATTTATAGCTCTTAAGTCCTTATGAAGACATCCCATAAATCCTAGAATGATTCGGACTTGTTTTAATTAATCCAAATAATAAATCCTTGTAAAATTTGGATTTCCCAAGAATGCACATGGCGTCTGACTTGCAACTCACTTTTCGGGTTTCTACAATCTCCAAACGGTCATGACTTCTTCATAAAGTTATAGATCTCGATTTTCTCTTGAATTTAGGCTCTTGAATCATCCAATTTCAAGTCTTCTAGTACAAGTTATGCCCCGTCAAAGTTATTAGACTATCAGACTACGAATTTGATGTTAAAAATATGAATTTCATAAGAAAACATAAACAATTATGATAAATCTGAAATTAATTAAAAAAACTAATTAATCCCTATTCCTACTTCAAATAGGAATTTAAACAACCCACAAATCCTAGAATGATTAGGACTTGTTTCAATTAATCCAAATAATAAATTCTTGTAAAATTCAGATTTCTCCTAATTAGAATGCACATAGCATCTGACTTTTGACTCACTTTTCGAGTTTATACAGTCTCCAAACCGGCATGACTTCTTCATAAAGTTGTATATCTCGATTTGCTCTTGAATTTAGGCTTTTGAATCATCCAATTCCGAGTCTTCTAACTCAAGTTATGCCTCGTCAAAGTTGCTGCACTATCAGATCACGAATTTGATGTTAAAAATCTGAATTTCATAAGAAACACAAACAATTATGATAAATCCCAAATTAATTAAAAAAAAACTAATTAATCCCTATTCCTATGTAAAATAGGACTTTAGAAAACCCACAAATCGTAGAATGATTAGACATTGTTTCAATTAATCCAAATAATAAATCCTTGTAAAATTCGAATTTCCCCTAATTAGAATGCACATAGCATTTGACTTGCGACTCAATTTTCGGGTTATTACAGTCTCCAACCGGTCATGAGTTCTTCATAAAAGTTGTAGATCTCAATTGGTTCTTGAATTTAGGCTTTTGAATCATTCAATTCTGAGTTTTCTAACTCAAGTTATGCCCATCAAAGTTGCTACACTGTCAGACCGCGAATTTAACATTAAAAATTCAAATTTCATAAGAAAACACAAACAATAATATAAATCAGAAATTAATTAAAAAAACTAATTAATCCCTATTCCTACTTCAAATAGGACTTTAGACAACTCACAAATCATAGAATGATTAGGACTTGTTTCAATCATCCAAATATTAAATTCTTGTAAAATTCAGATTTCCCCTAATTAAAATGCACATGGTGTCTGACTTGCGACTAAATTTTTAGGTTCCTACAGTCTTTAATCATCCAATTCCGAGTCTTCTAGCTCAAGTTATGCCCCGTCAAAGTCGTTGTACTGTCAGACTGTAAATTTGATGTTAAAAATCTGAATTTCATAAGAAAACACAAACAATTAATATAAATCTTAAATTAATTAAAAAAACTAATGAATCCATGTTCCTACTCCAAATAGGACTTAAATAAATTAAATTGAATACTAAATAGACTCTAAATAAGTATATAAATAATTATATAATCCTACTGTTTTAAAGATTAGGATAAGGGTAAATTTTATCTTTACATTAAAATAGTGAGGGTATTTTAGTCAGTTCAAAAGTTCCCCTACATCCATGCTTTTATATATAATATAGATTATAGATTATATATAAAAAAAATAAAATATTGTTAATTAATAATTAAATTATTACAAAAACATCTTTGAGTAATGTAAGAAAAGATATGTGTTAAAATTGAATTTATACGAAAATAATAAAAATTATACAGATAAATAAATC
>CANYLF010133692.1:0-10322 GCA_948193215.1 Bocquillonia castaneifolia
TTTAGGCCAATGCTCTTTCGCTTCTCTTCCTTGATGTCATCATCATTCTTCATTTCATAAGTGAGAAGCTTACCAATGAGTTCATCGGTTCTAAGAGTAGCAATATCATTGGCTTCCTTGATGGAAGTCACTTTTGATTCCCACAACTTCTTTCGGAGAGCTCTAAGGATCTTGTGGTTGATGTCTTATGTAGAGTAGATCTTCCCAAGCTTCTTAAGATTAGTCACAATGTCCATGAACCGGTTGGTCATCTCTGTCACACGCTCATTGGCCTTGCACTTGAAGGTCTCATATTCATACACCCACATTTGG
Organism: Bocquillonia castaneifolia; assembly: GCA_948193215.1. Taxonomy (NCBI): domain Eukaryota; kingdom Viridiplantae; phylum Streptophyta; class Magnoliopsida; order Malpighiales; family Euphorbiaceae; genus Bocquillonia; species Bocquillonia castaneifolia. Next base: position 313 of record CANYLF010133692.1, read on the forward strand.
CATTTTAATTTGTTGCCTAACTTGGGTGGTTCCTTCATGATAGTTCACAAGTGCTTGCCAAACATCCTTAGCCGTATCACACCTTTGAACTCGACTACATTCCTCTCTAGACAATGAGCTCAAGAGAATAGTGATTGCCCTATGCTTCTTCCCATTAACTTCAATCTCCTCCTTAAACCTAGACCATTCACTTCTTTGCTTCAGCACATTGACCCCATCAACTTCCTTTATAGGTGGAGTCCAACCATTGAGAACAATGGTCTAAAGATTTACTTGACCACTATCAAGATAGAACTCCATCTTGTGTTTCCACAAAGGATAGTTGATTCCATCATAGAAAGGCTTCGAACTATGAAAACCAAACCTCGGATTCCATTGTATCTTTAACTCAAGCAATGAAGAAAACACAAATAAGCACAAGCTCTGATATCAATTGAAATCTCTAATAGCACCTAAAGGGGGGTGAATGAATAGGCGTTTAGATCTAGATTAACCCAAATAAGAAATAAATGCAGAAATATGAGAAAATAAGAACACACAAATTTATATTGGCTCGGGTCAAGAGTACCCTACATCCACTTACCCAAAAACTATTGGGTTTCCACTAACAATAAACAAATACAAGTGTTTAAGGCTCACATCAAACCTTACGAGATGATTTTAAAGGCTAATCACCCAAACCTTGAGTCCTCACAGTATGACAAAAAACCCAAGAGTTTTGAAGGCAAACTCTTCAACCTTTAATAAGAGAACCTATCTCTCAACCCACACACAATCCTACAAAGATTGCAGAACCAATAAGAGCACACAAGACTCAAATAGATTAAAAAAAAGTTTTTGCTAGAAAATGCTTAGAAAGCTTATATGAGTGCTCAAAGGGTTTTGATCTCTTAAAACAAATTGTGTAACCCTTCTAAGATGTTTAAACACTCTATTTATAACCTCTAATGTGTTTCTAGTCATTAGGGTTATTTATAATTCAAATATAGTAGCTTTCCAAGTAGTACAAGGCCTTGTGGCTTTTCTTGTAACGGCACCCACGATCGTGGCTTCCAGGCCCACTATCGTCCGTTCTTTCTGAAAATGCTGACTTGGCTAATTTGAAGAAAACCCACAACCCAGCCCACGATCGTACATGTCGTTCATGTGTCCTTTACATGATCAAAGGTCATGTGTAAACTCGTGGATGATGTTTGTTTGAAAACTTGAGATGCGTATATTCCTCTAACCCACGATCGTGCGTTCCCTCCCACAATCGTGCATTTGGCTTTTGTAACTTTACACAATCAAAGGTCGTGTAGGAGCTCGTGTAGATGTTGGCTTCAAACTTTGATGCTTCTATTTCTCTAACCCACGATCGTGTGTTGCCTCCCACGATCTTGGGTAAGGAAATCACATGATTGTGGGGAGCTTGGATGCCTCGTGGGAAAGACCTTTGCAATGAGGTGGCATCTGTCCACTTACCCACGATCGTGTACAGGGCCCACGATCGTGTACAGGGCCCACGATCATGCGTAAGCAATTCACACGATCGTGGCCTTGGCCCCACGATAGTGGGTTTTGCCCTGTTTTTGCTATCTTAGAAAAACCTGAAATATACTTACTAAAATTTGATTAGTTTTTGACTTAGGGATGATTGTTTACATGAAAAGGAGTTTATGGTCAACAATAAAAATAAAATATATACGAGTAAATGTATGATATATAAAACTGAGGGGCAAACTAGTCAATAAGCTATACTCCAGGGGTAATTATACTTTACCCTTATTAATATTATAGTTTTAAAAAATAAAGATATAAATAGATTCTTAAACTTTCTCTTAAAGAATATTTAAATCCTTAAGCTTCAACTCAGAACTAACTCAACTTTTAAATTATTAAAAATCAGTACAAATCAGCCATTTGGACTAACTTTCTTAATTAATCTGTTATTCAAGGGGCTGATTTGTACCGAATTTTGATAACTTTAAAAGCTAAGTTGTACCGAATTAAAGTTTAGGGGGTTTAAAAATTCTTCAAGAAAACTTATTTGTACTTTTTACCTACTTTTTTTTTTCTGGTTTAAGTGAAAGATATATACACATAGTCCATTTGCTAAGTTAATGAATATGGATTGGATATGAAGTGGAAATAACTGGTCTGCTGTAGCCTGTAGTAAGGAAGAAAAGTCAATAGTAGTAAACCATACACAGCGTCATTCTTCAACCGCAAACACATACTTTCTATTCTTCTATTTAATTTGGTTTCTCTGAATAACCTTCTCATTTAACCCTCTTTTTATTCCACTTCCACTTACATAAAGAAAAGAAAAGAGAAAAAAAACAAAAAACATATAATGGAAGCTGTTGCTGTTGTTGGAGAGGCCGTTCTATCTGCTTCATTAGAAGGACTAATCAAGAAGTTGACTTCGAGTGACTTGCTCAAATTTGCAAAAAAAGAGCAAGTCAATGCCGATTTCAAGATATGGGAAAAGTTGTTGATAAAAATCCATGCAGTGCTTGAAGATGCAGAGGAGAAACAAATGACCAGTAGATTTGTTAGGATTTGGCTTGGAGATCTTAGAGACTTGGCTTATGACATGGAAAACGTACTTGATGAGTTGACAACTGGTGCTTTATACTACAAGGTAGTGGAAAAACCTCAAGCTACTACAAGCAAGGCACAAAAATTTATAACAAGCTGCTTTTCCCGTTTGAATCGTCATATGGGGCTGTTTAAATTTGGCATGGACTCCAAAATAAAGATGGTCAGTAAAAGATTAAAGCAAATGGTTAGTGAAAAAGATGATCTTGGGTTAAGAGAAATGATTAGAGGGAGGTTTCATAGAGAGAAATCTCAAAGAATTCCCTCTACTTCTGTGGTGGATGAGTGTCATGTTTATGGGAGAGAAAGGGATAAAGAAGCTGTTCTTGAATTAGTTTTGAGAGATGGAATTGTTGATGAAAATATATGTGTGATCCCAATATTGGGTATGGCTGGTGTTGGCAAGACAACTCTTGCTCAACTTGTCTTTAATAATGATATAGTGAACGATAATTTTGAGGTAAAGGTCTGGATCTGTGTGTCTGAAGATTTTGATGTTGTCAAAGTAACAAGAGCAATTTTGCAAGCAATCACTTTGGAGAATATTTTTGATAGAGTGGATTTGAATTTGCTTCAAGTTAGTTTGAAGGAGAAGTTGTCAGGGAAGAAATTTCTTCTGGTTTTGGATGATGTGTGGAACGAGAATTATGATAGATGGGAGATCCTATGCAGGCCATTAATGACAGCTGCTTCTGGAAGTAAAATAATTGTCACAACTCGTAATGAAGGAGTTGCATCAATTACGGGTAATGTTCCTACTTACTTTCTTAAAGTCTTGAAAGATGATGAATGTTTGTCATTGTTTCTAAAACATGCATTAGGAGCTAGAAATTTTGATTTATGCCCAAATCTTAAAGCAACTGGTGAGGAAATAGTCAAAAGATGTAAAGGCTTGCCATTGGCTGCAAAGACACTGGGAGGACTCCTGCGCAGTAAAGGAAACATTGAGGAATGGAAAGATGTAATGAATAGCAAGATATGGAATTTACCAGATGAGAAAACTGGTATTTTTCCTGCTCTAAGATTGAGCTACTACCACCTTCCTTCCTATCTGAAACGATGCTTTGCATACTGTGCAATATTTCCCAAGGATTATGAGTTCAATGAAAATGAGTTGGTTTTGTTGTGGATGGCTGAAGGTTTCATTCCAGATTCAGAAGGAAAAAAGAAGCAGAAGGAAGACTTGGGTATTGAGTATTTTTTTGAGTTAGTTTCAAGATCTTTTTTTCAACAATCAAGTAGCAACAGTGCACTGTTTGTAATGCACGGCCTAATCCATGATCTAGCTCAGTCAATTGCTGAAGATGTATTCTTCTATCTGGAGGATAGATTAGAAGAAAGTGAGAAATTTGCTATGACTTTCGAAAAGGTTCGATATGCTTCATTCAATCAGCACCGCTATGACATCTCTCGTAGATTTGAAGTCTTTTATAAAATGAACAATTTGCGAACTTTCCTGACATTACCAGCTCTTCTTACTTCAGATTCAGATTGGTGCTACTTGCCTAGCAAGGTGTTATATGACTTGCTGCCAAGATTACCATGTTTAAGGGTGTTATCTTTGTGTGGTTATTGGATAAAGGAATTACCAGATTCAATTGGTGATTTAAAGCATTTAAGGAGCCTTAATATTTCTGGCACTGCAGTCCGGTGCTTACCAGAATCTGTAAATGCTCTAATAAACTTACAGACTCTGATATTGAATGGATGCAACAAGCTTTCTAAATTGCCTACAGGAACAGGAAATTTGATCAATTTGCGTCATCTTGACATTAATTGCACGCCGAATTTGGAAGAGATGCCCCTGGGAATAGGTAAATTATTAGACCTCCAAACCTTGCCAAAATTTATTGTCAGACCATCTGAATGGTTTACAATTAAGAGAGTTGAAGGATTTGTTGCATCTTCAAAAGGGTCTTTCCATTACTGGATTGCACAATGTAGAGGACGTTCGAGATGCCGGAGTTGCGAATCTCAAAGGGAAGCAGGGCCTTGATGAGTTGGCCTATGAATGGTTTCATAACTTCGATTCTCGAAGTGAAAGGGATGAAATACAGGTCCTCAAGTTTCTAGAACCTCATCAAAATGTAAAGAAGCTCACAATCTCTTACTATGGAGGCACAGAATTCCCAACTTGGGTTGCTGATTGCTCATTTAATCACTTAACACACTTAGAACTCTGCAATTGTAAAAAGAGCACCTCTTTGCCATCACTTGGTCGCTTGCCCATTCTTGAAGAATTGAGGATAAGAGGCATGAATGCCATAAGACATGTTGGTGTCGAATTTTGTGGGGATTTGTTGTCTACTTCTTTTGTACCTTTCCGATCCTTGAAGACTCTCAAATTTGAAGACATGTTAGAATGGGAAGAATGGTCTTTCCATGGCCACAGTGAAGGAAGAGACTTCCCAAATCTTGTTGAACTTTCTTTACAGGATTGTCCAAAATTGAATGGATACTTACCTAGCAACCTTATGTCCTTGCTTAATATTCACATTTCTAAATGTCCATGCTTGACACGTGCACTTGTAAGCCTCCCATCTGTGCATGAAATGAAGTTAAGAGAGTGCAATGAGATCGTTCCAAAATGTCTTACTAATCTCAGATCCCTCAACATCTTAAAAATTGGGAGAATTTCAAGATTCGTATCCTTAACGGATTTTCTTGTACAGAATTTAGAAGCACTAGAAGTTTTTGAGATCCAAGAGTGTCGTGAGCTAACATTTTTGTGGAAGGAAGGAGCTAAAGTTGGAAAGCTTTCTTCTTTGAAGCAGTTAGAATTTCGTAGTTGTTCACAGCTTGCATATTTGGAAAGCGAAGATCAGGAGATTCTTCCTTCGAGTCTTGAGATTCTGAATTTAGTCAATTGTCGGGCCCTGGAGAAGCTTCCAAGTAGGTTATGCAGCCTCACATGCCTCAGAAGTTTGAGCATCAGAAGGTGTGGAAGACTGGTTTCATTTCCAGAAATGTGCTTGCCGAATTCGCTCAGGCATCTTCAGCTTATAAACTGTGATGCCCTCAAGTCCCTGCCTGATGGAGTCACAAACAGCAAAAAACAATGTTTTCTTGAAGAGTTAGAAATCCAGTCATGCCCTTCTCTCATTTTATTTCCTGAAGGCAAGTTATGCAGAACTATAAAGTCCCTGGCTATCAGAGATTGTACAAACCTCCAGTCTCTGCCTGAGGGAATGATGCAAGATGATACAGAAAGTGACAATGTTCCTCTTCTTGAAGAACTCACAATTAGTGGATGTCCATCTCTCACATCTTTTCCAGAGGGCAGTTTTCCACCAAGACTTAAGACACTTCACATTTGGGATCTCATGCAGTTAGAGTCACTTGAAAGCAGAATGTTACAACATAATGTGTTGCTCGAATGCATCAATATATGGAATTGCACAAATCTGAAAATCTTGCAGCTGGAAAGCCAACTCAACTTGTTTAATCTCGGTGAACTAGATATAAGTTGTTGTCCAAGTTTAGAGTCCTTAGATAAGGGCTCTTACTTTCCTGACATTAAATCTCTTAAGCTAGAGAACTGTGAAAATCTCAAATCTCTACCCAAGCAGCTGCATAGCCTCCAGTCTCTTGAATCATTGATCATACCGGATTGTCCACGTCTTACTTCTTTTCCAAATGGGGGATTGCCATGTAACTTAACAAAGCTTGAGCTATGGAACTGTGAGAATTTGAAGCAGCCAATGTCAGAATGGGGATTGCACAGACTTACTTCTCTTCAACGACTCCATCTTGTGGGTATAAATCTTGCAGAAATGGTTTCCTTTCCAGATGAAGAAGGGTTCCTGCTTCCCGTTACTCTGAACTTTCTTTACATTGAAAGAATTCTGAACCTGGAATCTCTTTCCAGAGGCATCCGACACCTCACTTCTCTTGTGCAATTATGGATCACCAATTGTCCTAATCTCTTGTCCTTACCAAAGGAAGGTCTCCCTTCAACACTTGGACAGCTTTTTATCGGTAATTGCCCGCATCTAAAACGACGCTGCTTGAAGGATAAAGGAGAATATTGGCCAATCTTATCTAACATCCCCTGCAGTTTGATAGACTAAACTGTGAAGTCTTGTTTGCATTCAACTGGTAGGTGCCTGCCTCTACAAAATACCACATCTGCTTATTCTTTTTATATGATAATATGATATTGATAATCGTAACACCTAGTTTCTTAATTCTCTTTATCAAATATTAGCTGTGTCATTAATAATAACTATCATTAAATATATCAATAAATATATTATTATTAAATATTCATAAATATATTTCAAAAAAAATCTATCATTAAAAACATAAATATAAACATTTATCATTACATTGTAGAGGAATTTTAGCAACACTCTCTTTTTGCACTCTCTTTAAACGCTATTTTTTTCTTTGGTTGTTTATTTGATAAAGAAACTTAAAAATTTATTACATGTAGATTTAATGATCAAATAAATCCAAACTTTTAACTAAAATTGCACATTTTATCAAACCTTTTGTTTTTTTTACAATTATAACCAAAATTTGAAAATTTATTACAATTTTAATCAAACTTTTTAATTTTTACAATTATAACCAAATTTCAAAAGTTGTTGCAATTTTAACTAAACCTTTAGTAATGATCAATTAAATTCAAACATTTCATGTAAATTGCAAATTTGACTAAAGATTTTAAATACACTTGCAAATTTAACAAAAATTTTAAATTTTAATAATTGTGATAAAATTTTATTTATATCTATTCAATGGATGACAGTTTAGAAATTGTAATTGAAATTTAAAATCACACCCATAAATTTCAAAAATTGATTAGAATTTTATTTCAATCAAAATGCTTGAATATTTAATTGGTTATTAGCAAAGGTTTGGTTAAAATTGCAACAAACCTTTGGAATTTAGTTATAATTGTAAAATTAAAAGGTTTTGTTAAATGTATAATTTTATTTAAAGGTTTGGATTTATTTTATTATTAGGCCTTACATATAAATGTAAATATAATAATTTTTCTCTCTACTTTAATTACCATGACATACTTAACAATTTTATTTTTCATTTTTTCTCCACAATTTTCAGCCACTTTTTCACTTTTTTTTAATCTCCATTAATAATTCTCTAATTACCTAAACCAAAATATTAATAATTAAAGTTCCCACATAAACTACTTTGTTGGCTTGTTATTTAATCTCCATTAATAAATTAAAGTTTTCATAGTCTCTCTAATCTTAACCTAATGGTATAGATATTATAATCCACTCTAAGCCTAATGTAGGAATTCTCTCCCCAATTAGAAAAAAAATTGAAATTCTAGTGCATGTAATTTAGGTAGTTTGGTCTGAAGATGTACATATATAGTGATGATATTGTAGTATAGATCTCTACCTAAAAAAGCTGCTACAACGCGCGGGTGTTATTAACTTGCAAAACTTATTGATGATTTATCATTGAATAATGTCCTGTAAACTCCTCAAAATGCAAAGTTAATTTAATTTGTGTAATTTAATTTTTCCTTGTTTCTATAATTTTAAAATGTGATATGTTGAGTCTCTAGAGACTTAATCTAATGATAGAGGTATTGTAACCGGTCTAAGAGTTACAGGTTCGAATCTTCCTCCCCCAACTATCAACATAAATAAATAAATAAATAAAATGTGACATGCTAAAGTTATTTCTCGCATCACTTTTAATTATTAGTACTTAAACATATAATGAAAGTAGCATTTTTATATTTTAATTCATGATAATTAATAGAGAAAGAAATTACCATATAATTTATATTAATATGTAATACTCCCTCCGTCCCAAAAAGATGGGCAGTTTTGGAGATTTATTTGTCCCAAATTATAGGTAGTAATTTAATGCTCTAAATGGTTAAATGTCACATATACCCCTAATAACTATAGTGTTGGAGTAAATTTCAATGTTATTTTCAATGAATTAATTGATTTAATAAGGGTAATGTGACATTTTCCTATTGAATTAATGCATTCTACCTAGTTTAACTAACTTTCTTAATATTTGTGTTGAGCTAAAAGTGCACATCTTCTTATCAAATAAAACAACCAACTGAAAGACAGTATAGAAAAGAGAGTGTTTAAGTGTATAAGGAGAGTGTTGCTAGCAATTTTTCTTTTCTCCAAAAGGACTTCTTCATTAGTCAAAAGTCAAAAAAATATCCTAATATTTAGAGTATCTCCAATGTAATGCTAAAAAAAATATGCTAATGCTATGATTTGACATTGAGTCACAAAATTTGACTCCAAAGCAATACTAAACATTGTTCTAAATTTAGTATATGCTATGATTTGGCATAAGGGATAGCATGCATATGCCAAATTTTAACATTTAGTGATTGTTCATTATTTAATTATATACTTACCATTATTTATTTGATTGTATTTATTATTTTGACTCATTATTTTCTTTGCTTCGTATTCCTTCTTTTCCTTTTTAATGTTTTTTCTTTTCTTTCTATTTTCACTCATTATTTCTATTTTTTCACTCATAGTAATACCAAAATTAGTTAAGGTAATTGCTATAATAATCCATTATACAACTATTTTTAGCATTTTACATTGGAGATAAAATTAAAATTTTATTCATATAACATTTTGTTATTTTTTATGCTAAATTTAGCATAAAAAATAAAATATCCATTGAGGATGCTCTTACTTTCCGATGTATCTATATCATTGAAGTTGCTTTTTTTGGAATATAATATTAATATTTCTTATAAAGTGAAAATAACCTTTAACTTTAAAATATTAAATGTTAATCATAAACTTTCCCGTTTGATCCCTAAATATTCAATGTATAATCAAATGAGCACAATTTTAAAATACAAAACATTTTAGTAATAGTTTATCAAAAAATCATAAAAAAAAATTATTTATATATATTTTATGAGAGACAAATATATATAGTTTATATAATAAAACTGAAATAAATAAATATTTGATAAACCAATATACTCGATCAAATAATAATTTCTTGTGATTCAAACTACGACCGGTTAAGGGGTTAAAATAATAATATCACTAAATGCATAAGATAATAATTTTTAAAAAAATTCCTAAAGGCCCAACAAAAATATAAATTAATAATTCATCATATATATATTATGCATAGTAATATATTATTAGAGTGCTTTAGATAAATTTTATTTGTAAGAGTTTTTTTAAGAATAAATATCTAAAACTATTTGTTTATTTTATATATGTAAACTACAATTTTAAATTATACACTACATTGATGATGATGATGATGTAATGTTAAATTGAATTTTATTTTAAGATGATGTAATGTTAAATTGAATTTTATTTTAAGTATATATATATATAGTATTAATTTTGGAGATTATATTTTATGGATCAGTAAATTCAATTTATAGTTTAATAAATATTTTTAAAGCATTCATTAACAACATGTTATTG
>CANYLF010133716.1:0-11177 GCA_948193215.1 Bocquillonia castaneifolia
TCAAACGAGTCTTATAAAAACTGTTCGGGTCAGTCGATTTTTTATGGGTCAACTTCCTATCTGGCTCAAATACAGACCCAGCCCGGTTTACTAACTGGTTCACCGGGTCCGATAACACTGCTTCTAAATCTAGTTATTCCAGTTTTTATGAACTTGTGATGTTGACTTCCTTCCTCAATTTCACGGATGATAAAGATGATCATCTACAGACAATGGCACATTTTTTATAGTCAATTCCATAAACATTTGACTTTGAAATACAAAAATAATTAATGAATGAAGAAGCAAGGATAATGAGGTGCTAACTAATATGTACATATGTAATTTAATCCCTTGCATATACTCTGTATTGATTGGATGGACAAGTGGGACATATGTGATGATGGAAAGTGATAATACTATTATTACCTAATTTCAGAAAACGGATATAAAGAATAAATACATATTTATCCTTATATACTCATAAAGAAAAAACATTTATCCTTATTTTATATTTTTTTGACATGTTTGGGATTTCTACTCTTTTTTTTTTAAAAAAATTCTCAACAAGTTTTATATCTTGTAACTTGTTTAATTTATTTGATTATTCACTTTTCTAAAAAAAATATACTTTCAATAAAATTGTAATTTTTCTTCAAAGAAAATATGATAAGAAAAGAATTACACTTTTTTTTGGTAAGTAAAAGAATTACACTTTTGTACAGAAAAAGAGGAAGCTAGGCGATTACAGAAAAATAAAAAGAATTAATTCTTTTTTGTTTTAAGAAAAGAAATTATTTTTCTTGCAAAATTGACTTTCTACTCTTGCCAAATATTTTAAATTTAGACATACAAAGCTAATTCATCAAAGATAGCTAGGACCACGTACGATTTTGATTTTGTTTTCCATTAATGAGTCATTTTTTTGTTCAAACACTATAAATCATGAGAAGCGATTTTACACATATAACCATCAACATTTTTTTCACTTCTTTTCAATTAAAAGGAGGCTAATTGATAGCTGGAGAAATTACTGTTGTTCTTGTTTCTTAATTATAATAATACAAGAAAAATACTAAATGCTTAGCTTCTCATTTTATACAGAGAAAAATGAATTAATTAAAGGCCCTGATTATAACAAATTTAAAACCAATCAATAATCATGCATTCAACATTAGAGGTGTCACTAATTTTGTCTTTTGTAGTTTGATATGGCCGGCCTTAATTTTGTCTTTCTCGGAGAACAAACAATTGTAAAACATAATATTTTATATGTTTTAACCTTTATACAAAAAACACAACCATAAATATATGTTAATGGCCCGTCAACGGAGCACTCACCGGAAAAATGTCTACATTTTAAATCTAAGTTAGCTCCATGTCTCTTATGCAGCGGACGTAAGTGGGTCTACACTCAAATTTTCAAAAGGAAACAAACAAATTACCAGCCAAAAGGGCAGCAACTCCTATCGTTTAATTACTCTTCCATAATCCATTTTAATTAGATGCTATCCCTTTAACAAGAAATGTTTTTGTTTTTGTTGTTATATATACATTTTACACTTCGGATAATTTTGTTAATTCTAATTAACATAAAATTAATCTTTAAATTATACATACATTTTCAACTTAAGATAAATATATCACTGGTCAGTTTCTTATTAAACAATAACTTCATTTTGCATCAAAACGACGTGGTTTTAACCTATTTTTTTTTCTTCTTTCATATTCTCTTTTTCATAAGGGGTTTATCTATTTTAAGTCACAAAAGTTAGGAACAATCATGTACGATTTGAAGATTGGAGTATATTTGTCAATTTCAACACGGGTTTATATATATATAAAGAAATTTAGTTTCAATTGAAGCACCGAAACAGTTCAAAAATGTTCTTGAAATATTAAAAAAAGTGGGTTTTACTTCCAAGGTTAAGGAATCAAAATAAAAATTAAATTAAATGCCTAAAGTCACTTTAACAACACAAGATTCCATTAGAGCAAATGATTCTATGATACAACTATTTTTATTAGTCTGTTATTATTATTTTTTTAAAGTGAATTGGATTCGAGGTGGAGTTTGAATCCATTACTTCACAGTATTATTGACTTGACATTTTGTAAACATAATTGATCATTCTAACAAAATTATAGAGATAAACTATATATAGAGCCAGTGACAATGGATATTAATGGATGTTGGATTTCCGTCCTATGAAAAGACTGTCAAGTTGACAAGTAGAGATAAGGCTTTGTGTGGAGTTTGTCCTTTTTTCAATACAACTTGAACTAGTAGAAGAAGCCTTTCTTTCATTTCATGCCTTAAAGTCGTTCTAAACAACGTTGAACTCACGGACTATATATTGAAAGATTAATTGCATCTTGTTATTCTAAAACAAGCAACTGATTGACTCATGATTCTGTTAATTAAATTGGGTACTACATTTTTTCGATGCAAACCATTCCGGTATTCCAAATTGAATCCACTCTTACTAATTCAGATTCAAATGAGTTATAAATCACAAAAAAGGGTCTAAAAAAAACTGAGTTTGAATTTTAATGTAACTGTATTTTAAAGGTAAAAGGTTCAAATAAGCACCTATGGTATTTGTTAGAGCCTAAATAAGTCCTTTAATTATTGTCTTGTCATTAAACCCCTTAAACTTTAAAAGTCAGTTCATTAAAACCCTTAAACTTTACAAATTAGTTCATCTGAGTCCTTAAATGAAATCGATCCATTTATTAGACCCCCTAATGAGCTTTAACTTAAACACCATGATGGGTTTAAATGGACCAATGTTTAAGTTTAAGAGGTTAAATGATAAAAATAATAGTTAAAATAGCTTATTTGCTCTTTGATAAATATTTTAAGGGTTTATTTGGACCTTTTATCTATTTTAAAAATCAGATTAATTGAGATTGAACAACTGTTTATATGTGTGTGTGTATATAGTAGAATCTCAATATAAAAATAGTCCATATTTAAGTAATTATATATAAGAGAGAAAATTTTGATCCCAACTTACATTGATCAATTATAAATAAGCCTCTATTATGTTTTGAATCTTTTATAGTAATAAAATTTATAGAATCCGAATGATATAATTATACAGAAATTTTACCGCATATATATTAAAACATTCCTTAACGAATCACTTTTGAATTGGTTTTCTACCGATCATATATACTTGGACTAAGGAGCATATGATGCATAAGAAATTTGAAGTTATGTATAAATGGACTAATACAAATTCCTGGCTAGCAATGCAACTACCCAAATAAGTCCTCAAAACACAAAATGACAAATTATATCTAATGTGAGAGCTTCAATTCATATCATAGACAAGGTTAGGTGAGGTCTTCAAGAAAGGCAGGCTCTTACCTTGAGAAAGAAGTTGTGGAAAATGATGATGAAAGAAATGAAATAATGCATAGAAACTAACACTGCTTTATTTCTAGTGGTTCTTAATTAAATTAAATTTAATCTATGAGTACCTTAATTAATCAAAGTCTATTTCATTAAACAAAAGGGTAAAATCTATCTATCTATCTCCATATTAAACAAATAAAATCCTTCACTGTCTCCATATTAAACAATCATATCTTCAACCAAGTCCATTTTGCCTTAAATTAATCAATACTCATGTGAAAGGCACCAATTTGCCTCGAATCTATAATAGTATTGCACGTTTCTGCTTTCTCATAAAAAGTCCTCTCTTTCAACTTCAAAGCCTGTGTTCTTAATCTCCAGGAAAGGACCATTACCCCTTTCACATGTTGCTTAATTAATTAATTAATTTAATTTAACTATACAACTAAAGATTAATTAGGACTTGTATTAGAGAGACTAAGAAAACGACAAATTAGGTAACCACGTGATCAAGGCCATCTATTTGGAACCTTATTGGTCATTAATTACTCCATCTTCTTGATCTACTATTAACCCTAGTTTGACACTTGACATTGTGAAAACATTTTGTTCACACGTACATTTTTCTTGGTTATTATACTTTACAAAGTAGTGACTTGACTTTAATTATCAAATTAATTGAAAGTTTAATCATAGAATTGTCAATATTATAGAATTCCAAGTTCCACACCTTTTCCACTTATAATAATCGGTAACATATTTTTACCTTAATAAGATATCTTTCACGTTTGAATTATGAAAAGGTGATTACTGATTAATTGTCTTAAAAAGGGTTGAGATTATTTTCATCATGCAAAAATTTTGAAGTCAAGGCTGCCATTATATGACCCTCCAAGTCTTCAACAAGACCTCATTTTGCAATTACATAAATGAGATAAACATGCAGATTTCACATACTAATTTGTGGGACAAAATAAAGGAAGTGTTCAGGAAAGTGCATGCAAATATTTTCCACCAAAAGGAAGTGTTATAATGAATCAATTGACCTTATTTCCGGATCTTCACAATTTTACCTTATTGGGTCAATGATAGCAAGTCTCAAATCAGCTAGCTGCTCTTGCATGAACACATTGCACATGCAATATACTACATTTTATAAATTGGGTAATTTTTTTTTTTTGGATTAGCATTCATTTAACATAGGATATCTAAGAGGACATCCTAATAATAAAGAAACTTCAAATTAGAATTTTGCTGAAAAGAGTAAAAGAATTTTGAAGAAAGGAAGGGTTGCCCTATTATGTAACTCTCTAAGATCACAATTTACTAAAAAGAAAAAAAAAATCAATACATATTTTCAATGAGTGAAGTGCATGGAGTGAATATATTTGTATATATCCCAACAAATATTTAAATACCTAAAACAAGATTGTTGCCCAAAAGTGAAACTTGACTTGCAACAATAAAGGAAATTTTTTAAAGAAAAAAGGAAAAATAAACATAGAATTCAGTTTCAAAGCAATCGATTAGAAGGGACATGCAGTTTTCTATTCAAAATGTGTACTAATAAAGCAGCTCAATTAGACAACATTTGATGAAGTTATCAGCAAGGAGACTCTATGTGTTACATGATGTTTATACAAAGCAATAATACTTGGAAATGGAGCTTGTTTATAATTGGCATTATACTAATACATATTTTAACCATAACTAATCAAATTAATTAATTTGTCAAAAAGACTTCAACAGTGCTAAAGTGTGCTTTATTTATATGGTTCTTGACTAATTTAACTTAATTTGTACCCAGATGGAAACTAAATTAGAATTAATGTATGCATCATATTGTACGGCAGGACACAGGGCTATCGAGACAAAACTGATAACTTTGAGATAGTAATACATAAACAAATTTATTATCTTGACTTTTTTTTATAGTATAAATCTATTGTTGCTAATTAGTTTATTTTATCACTTCTCACAAAGCTAAAGTGCTTTTATTTTAAATTTTAGACACTATATATTAACCAATAATGCACAAACTTAAAAGATCATGATAACTAAGAACCTAATAATATTTTAAATAGATACCAATCAACAGGAAAAACAAAAAGTACTAATCTATATATAAATATATGGATGTTTTGATTACTGGATAATGTATATATATAATTTGTATTCTTTATTGTTTGTGCATGAAGCAAGATTAACATTTTCTAGTGTCACATATGTTAAATTATTTAGACAGCAATTCCTCCAATGTTTGAGGAGAGTAGTAGAGTTATCTGAAGGGATAAATAATTTGCATTCACCAATAATATTTATATGGTGATAAATTATTGTAGAAATAAATAAATAAAGCCTATATGAATCTCTTGGCTACAATAATATATTTACTGGCTGAATTTTTAATCTAAATGTTAATATATTAGGACTTTATTTTTTGACCACAAGTTTGATAGATCGTTTAAGAATGTTTGGACTACGTGTGTGTGTGTCTTTTGGCTAAAATTACTTTTAAAAAATTACATAAGTATCTGCACTGGTGAAGTAAATTATAAATATATCTAAGAATAAAGATGATATCTGCTACATATAATTAAATAATTAAGAAGTCTAGAAATTTTATTTGTTGCGTCTAAATACATTACAAACGAGAATTCAAGAAATTTTTTTTTTGTGATCCTACTAGTTTAGTGGATGAGGAGGATAATACTACATCATTATATACAATGATCCTTATAAATGTTTGATTACTTGACAATGAAACATGCGGGAGATTTATGATTTTAATGGTTTAATTTGTATTTTGTGAAATTAATATACTATGCGTGCATGAAAATTTTGAGGAGATTTATCCGTGTAGTTAACTTTTTTTAATGGTGATCTTTGTATATATTTCCCCAATTTAAACAATAACATAAATGATGAAAAAAATTTTAGTCTTAGTTATGATTTTCTTTCAATTAGGAATATATATCTGTGCATATTACGGATTACGGAACAATCTACCCAGTAATTTTTGGTCATTAATCTATAATCATTAGTCACTATGTTAGTATTTTATATAATTACTTGTGTTATTTTTTTTTATTATATAGCCACATCCCAAATGCAATATTAAAAAGGATTGCTAATACTATGATTTGACATTAAGTTTTAAAATTTTAACAATTTCAATCTCAAATCTCAATTTCTTAAGAGCTGCTCCAAAAAAAAAAAATCTCAATTTGTTAAGAGAGTTGTATTTTATGCAAGTGGGCTGAAATGGACCATTTCTTAGTTCATGTAAGCCCAAAACCAAGGAAGCATTGGATGATCACACACCAATGCCTAAGTCAGGCGTGCCAGTCAGAAATTTGCAGAACCGAAGGCCACTGGAGTTGTACAAAATTGTATATGCTGGACATCTTAATATTTGCGGTTAAATAAATCCAAACCTTTCAATGAAATTATAAATTTAATCAAATCTTTTAATTTTTACAATTATAACTAAAATGTAAAGGCTTGTTACAATTTTAACCAAATCTTTATTATGACCAATTAAATCCAAACCTTTTGATTGAAAAGCAATTTTAACCAAAATTTAAAATTTTTGATATGATTTTAAATTGCATTTAAAGTTTTACAATTTCTAAATTGTCATGGATCTAAATAGACATAAATAAAATTACATCGCATTTATTAAAAATTAAAAATTTGCAATTTTATTTAAAAAATTTGATTAAAATTGCATTTCAATTAAAAGGTTTGGATTTAATTGGTCATCATTAAAGGTTTGGTTAAAATTGTAACTACCCTTTGCAATTTGGTTAAAATTGCAATGAACCTTTGAAAGTCGGTTATAATTGCAAAAATTAAAGATTTGGTTAAATTTACAATTTCATTCGAAGGTTTGGATTTATTTGACCATTAAACCCTAGTATTTTACATTGATTAAGATTTAATAAGAGTCAAATCAAAGCATTAGATACCGTCTTGCATTTTTTAGGACTCTTTTCTTATAAAGAAAAATAATAATAAAATTATGAGATTTTTAAATTAAAGCAGATAATATGTCAAGAGCATACTATAATTTAATTTATGAGTACGATTAGCATGAGACAAACCACCATCCACTTCTATATAATCAATATCTTTAGAGTCCATTTGGTTCATAAAATGGAATGAAATAATATTCTTAAGGAGTAATTACATAAAAATAAAATAGTTATTTTATATAAAATTGATAGTTTTTATTTAGTTTATCCCTTAAAATTATAATTCTTTAATTTCTTGAAATAATAATTCTTTACAATATATAAAGTATAGTTATTTCATGTGCTATGAAATAGTTATTCCATTCAATTTTATGTACTGTTAAAATCGTTTGAATTGCTGAGCTTGATTCTATAAATGATACTAAAAAAAAAATGGAAATGCGATACCAAATTGTATATTTTCCCCATGGAATTCACCACCCTCATTGACAAATTGGTAACCAAAGTGAACGTTAATTTGCCCTTTGTCGCATTGGCCAGTCGAATCCTTAAGCCGTAGTCTATAGGCTGCAAATGATGGATTTAGTGGGTAACCAATTCTTATTCTGGCCCAAAGAACAATATCTTATTTATTTCTTAACCCCACCAGCAGTAACACAGAAATGTTTATTCTGAATTGGGCTCCCAATTACAACCAACTCAGTGTGTTGCTTTTCTTAGTCGAGATATTCACCTAACCTTAAGGCTTAATTACCAAAAAAAAAAAAAAAAAAAAAAATCTAAAATTTTTAATTTTTAATAATTATATAATAAATATTAATCTATTAATTCTTTTTCAAAAATACTCTTTAATCACTTTAACAGGTAAAAAAAAATAATTGTGTGGCTCATCGTAGCAATTTTTTAAAAGAAAAAATAAAAAAATAAATTATTAAATTGAATACTATATCAACTATAATATTAAAAAATACAATTTATTTTTAAAAAGTATACGCTTAACTTATTGTTTAAAATTAGAACATGCAAATCAATAAATAAGTGCATTTTAACATGTATAAAAGTTCAATAAATTACCCTAATAAGTTACGGTGATATTTTTTAGCTGAAAAAGTTACAGCGATATTTTTCAATTGAAAAAGTGATCGGAGAGTGTTTTTAAAAAAATATTAATAGATTGACATTTACTATGTAATTATGGTGATATAATTATTAAAAGTTGAGAAGCTTAGGTATTTATATTTTGGCCTAACCTTAATGGAGAAAGAAAGAAGTGAAGATAGAAAATAACTAATATTGGATATTCTCTTCTTTTGGTGTTAACTGTTATGTGAGAGGCGTTAGGCGTAAAAGGGTGTTAATTGTTGTTGATAATGTGAATAGTTCAGAACAGTTAGAATTAATAGTTGGAAATCATAGCAATTGGTATGGTTGAGGAAGCAGAATTATTATTAGCAGCAGAGATAAGCAAGCGTTTGACAATTAATTTTATAAATAAAGTAACAGGATTAGTCCAACAAGCAGCACTGCAACTTTTTAATCAGAATCCATCCGATCCGAGGAAAAAAAAACACAGTATTCAAAAACAAGGTAACTTACATTTGCAAGAAAGCAGCATGATCGTTCGAAGATTAAAAGCATCTTCTGCAACTGCAAGGGTAGTTTTGCCTATACAAACTGAAAATCTGAAGATTCAACAGACAACAATTAATTTTTTAAATTCCTCGATTCCCACCTGGCTATTTGAACATTCATTTTTCAGTTTTTGCAAACACCCAAGAAGAACGAGTTTAGATTTAGTCCTGGATAAAATATAGACATATGCATAGGGCACAAGCATAACTTGGCTCATTAATAAGCCTGAGTCCAGCCCTTTTCTGAACTAAATGTGCCTAGTTAATTTGAACCCAATTTAATTTTATATTTATTTATTTAAATGAGTCTAACCTCATTTACTTCATGAACAACTAGTTTAGAAACTCATGAATTTTATAGATGAAATGTTTTTCAGTCATTAAAAATAATTATTAATTATGTTTATAATCATAAAAGTTGTATTTAAATTATTATTTTTCTTTTGAAGGGAAAAGCTAATTTCATTAAAAAGGAAAATCAAAAGCAGCTAATAGTTAGCAAACCACATCTTACAGTCATTTGGTAGAGAAAGAGCTAATTTGCTCAACAGGTGAGCTACACCATTAGTTTCTTTGAATATGTGAGAAAACTTAACATGAGGAAAGCAACTACTTTGTGATAATAGCCTATGAATCCAGTTGCCAAAATAATTATCTGGAATCGGTTGTCTTCGATTTAACTGGTTGATGAGCATAGCAGAGTCAGATTCAAAGTGCAGCATTCTATCACTCTCATGGCCACATTGTTCAAAGGCAAATCCAATATCAGCTGCTTTAGCTGTTTCAGCAGTCCTTATTTTCTTACAACCAGCCCATAAAATTCTGCTATTATCATCACGAAGGACAATTCCCAATCCAGCTGTGTTGCAGCATTGGTATTAAGTTTCAGTTCTTCTGGTCGAGGAGGGATCCAGTGACTGCCATCACAATTTGCAGGTCGTCTGGAGGAGGAGTCGTCCATTTCTGATGAAGAAGCTTGGCTCACCTAGCCAAGAATTTCCTGAGCTTCTCGGTAATCTTGCAGAACATCCACAGCTCTCTTAAGGATTGAGCTAATATCAGAATCTCTATTTTGAAAATATGTAATATTTCGTGCATGCCATGCCGACCATAGGACCATAAGCATCAGCTCAGCTTTCTCTTCATCGACCTGTCTCAAGTTCTTCCCAATCCAATCACATATGTCCTCCTGCTCTGCTGCTGTGGAAATCACTTGTGGAACAACTCGATTCCATAAATTCATAATCTGTGGACAGTCAGGAAACACATGCTCAAGAGTTTCAACACTTTGATTACACCTCTTGCACATCATCTCAGTCTGAATACCCCTGGAAGTAAGTGAAGACGATATAGGCAGCAGCCTATGGAAAAATCGATGGAGAAAGTGAGTTACCTTTGGTGGAATTTTAAGTTAACCACTCTTAACAGAATAGTGTCTGTTTGAAGAGTGAGTCCACACCCACCTATCATCACCTCTGTCTACTGATACTGGAATACTAGCAATGCATCGACTTTCCTCCACCGAAAAATTAGACCTTACCAGCTCTAAATTCGAATCAGTAACCTCCACATTTAGAAGCTCTCTCACCACTACATCATTACTTAGAGTAGAAACTGGAGACTGAACTTGCGGATAGGAATCATTAGGGAGCCATTTATCTTTCCATATGCTGATTTTGGACCCCGACCTCACCAGCCATCTTCCCTCTTCTAGAATCAAACCCTTTGCGGCCATTAAACTTCTCCAAACAAAACTGGACTAGCCGAGGCTTGTAGGAAAGAGGAACACGGATGGTATTTGGCTCTAAAAATTTTGGCTATCAAAGAATTCTCATTTCTAATCAACCTTCAACATTGTTTAGCCAGCGTGGCTAAGTTAAAAGATTCCAGATCCCGAAACCCCAATCTCCCGTCCATCTTGCTTCTACAAAACTTAATCCACTTACACCAGTGTAGCCTTCTCTCATCTTTCTGCTGGCCCAACCAGAAATTAGAAATCAAACTCTCTAAATTATGAAGCACTTCCTTTGGAAATCGGAAACAACTCATCATATAATTCGGTACTGCTTGAGCCACACATTTTATCAAAATTTCTTTGCCCGCCCTTTAAAGACATTTCTCCTTCCATCCTTTTAATTTTTTGCTGACCCAATCCAAAATGGAGCTAAAGAGATTTTTTTTCTTTCTGTCAAAAGAGGCAGGAAGCCCCAAATATTTGCAATGTTG
>CANYLF010133728.1:0-10698 GCA_948193215.1 Bocquillonia castaneifolia
TATTTATATTTTTTTTAGATAAATTATTAAAACTAAATCAATAATTTTTATAATTTGTATTTCAATTTTATAAGTTAGTGGCGGAAACTCAAATATAAAACATAAAGAGAAAACTAGAAGATGCTCATATTGCACACCTCATTAACTTTATTGAAGAAGCCTTATATAGGCATGCATATACATAAGCAGGCAACATAGATACTAGTCACATACACTTATCATGCATTAGCCAACTCCCAACCATGCTAAACATCATGATTAAAAACAAAGAAACTTGAACAAGTAAATTACACGCAATACACTTAGACACAGAAAACTAACATAAAACATATTAAGACTAACTTATTTTAATTTATTATCCTAAAGAAATAATAGACTTAGAACATGCTTCCATATATATATAAGCTAATTAAAGTTGGAAATTCCTCGATCAGCTACAGACAAAGCTAATCTTATCATGGCCAAGCTTAATTAATTATTTATAGAACTCCATGACACCCACTGCATTGTAAGCAGCAAAGCAAATGAGCTGAAACCCTGAAAAACCAGCAGCATTTGCTAATGCTTCAAACTCTTTTTCAGTCCTTTACTTCCCTCCAGAGAAGAGAAACATCATAACATCCAATTGGCAAACATATTTAGTAGCATCACTTGGATCTAATACATCTGGCATTACATGGCTCACCACTATCACTTTCCCATTCTTTGGCAAAGCATAATAGCAATTCTTCAGAATCTTAATGCATTGTTCATCTCCCTAGTTATGAAGTACTTCCTGAAATATGTACATAAAATGATACTATATTTATGTTCCGTGCTTGTCAAGTAAGAATGAGCTTTGTGTGTGCGTGTCAAATCTTTAAGTGTTAAATTAAATTATAAAATCAGTTAAATTAATTATATATTCTAAGCATATATACCTTCATCATACTAGCATCTCCACTTGGTATACTTGTGAACATATCTCCTTGTACGTGTTTGACACCTACAAATAATACAAGGCATTTTTCTGTAAACCCAATCAAGTTTTGCAACCATAATAAAATAAAGAACAGGCTTCACCCCCTAGACTTCAATTAAAAACTCAATGTGATTTCTTCATATAATTATAACTTATATTATTTGGGTTAGACCATGTCTAGGAATTCCACCTCACTAGGAGAAATTATTAAGTAAATTATATATATTCACCAGCTAACATTATAAATTCTTGATCCGTATATATTTCAACACATGTTAAAATATATTTTATGATTAGTTGGAATATTCAAGATATAAACTACACAATTAATGAGTTTAAGGCACAAGATTATAGGGAAAATATATTTTAATTGTCTCCAAAAGTGAAAAAAATAAATTCTTTTGGTGATAACTTTTCTATATTGTAATCTCCTTTTCATATTCAAAAGAAAAAAAAAACATTCGGGACTTAGTTTTATTTCAATTCAAAAAAGAATTAGGGATAAATTTTAACTTTAATAATAAAAATATAATTAATATTAATTTAGAAATTTTTAAAAAAAATCAGAAATGTCTTTACATTTTATATTTTCTTATTTTTTTTAAAGAGATGACATTATTTTTTTAGTTTTCACCGAAGAAATCTAATACATACGTACATATATATGCATGTGCGATAAACATTACCTGCTATATTTGAGATCTAAATATGAATGTGAGATATGTGAAGATATGTATACATAGATAGATCTCCAAACCATAAGTCTAAGCAATTTTATGTTTGGATTTTTGAAAATAAAATGATTGATATGTATTCGTGTATTTAAAATTAATACTATTCATCTACTACATACAAAAGCATTTAAATAGAGATATATTATTAGGAGTCATTTGGTTGATAGATTAGTTACTGATAGGATTAAGTTTTATTACCTTGTTTGGTAATAAAAAGCTAAATCCAAGTATTAACTAATCACTTGTTTAATATTCTTTATTTGGTATGTTGGTTAACTTACTAGTAGGATTAAATAAATCAATAAAATTACTTAAATAACCTTAGATATGAATATTTTAAAAAATATAATAAAACAAAGGAGAGCAAATAAGTAAATTACAAATAAAAGTCAATGGAATTACTAATCCCATTGACGTGGGAATACTAAAACCAGGGGAATGTGTGATTAGTTAACACCAGATCCATGGGTTTAGTAATCCAAAGGGATTACTAATCACATCCTCACAATGTAATATCAAACGATATATTAACATTTATCCTATAGCTTAGTTAAGCAAGCTTACCTAACAAACGAACCATTAGAGTTTCTTAATAAAAATGATAATAGTTTTATATGCCCTAAATTTTAATGAAAACTTTTAAAAAATTCTAGTTCTAAAAGTATTTTATATTGACTCTTAAACTTTTCGATTATTTCAACAAATGTTAGGATTTATTTAAAATTTGCGTTCATATATTTAAAATTTTTACTATATATATATGATTTTCTTTTTGGTCAAAACCAAAAAGAGCTTAATTACTTTATCAAGTAAAAAAGAATACAAAACAAGCAAGGCATACCTTGCAGAACAAAAGAAAACAGAATCTCTATACAATTATCTTAATGGATTATGTTAATCATCTCAATGAACCTATCTATACAGTTAAGAGAACTGTATTTACAAATCAGGTCTATTCTAATACTACTAAGAATGCTAGTACTATTAACAACTTGCCGTCTAAAAATAGCGTTGTTCCTGGCTTTCCAAATATTGTAGACTGTTGTAGCTAGAACCAGTCTACGAAATTCAGCAAGCTTAGAATTACCAGAAGCTCTCCTGCAGTTCCAAGAAATGAATCTGGTCCAAGACATGGCTCTAACATATGATGCTGTAATGGAAAGAAGAACTTCCCAAATGTGCCTACTCACAGGACAATCATAAAAGCAGTGCTCAATGCTTTCAGTAGCATTATGACACAAAGGACATAAATCATTATCAGTATAGCCCCATTTCTGCAACTTGTCCTTGGTCCTTAGTTTCTTCTTCATAATTAACCACAGTATGAAACTAAATCTAGGTACACAGTTGGGGTACCAGACTAGTCTATGCCAGCTAACAATAGAGCAAGAAGGTTTCAAACGTTTATAAGTTTCTCTTATTGAAAAAACCCGGCTGGAATTCCACAGCAATTGGTCTTCCTCATTATCTGCTAAAGTGTACTGATTAATAAATTGCCAAGCAGCTTCAATTGTAGTATCTAAAGGATTTGGAAGAATCCATCTACCATTTCTCCACACCATGGCTAGAGTAGTTTGCTTTGATAGACCTGAATCCTTAATAGTCAATATAGGAAACTAATCCATAATAGACTTATTCTGCATCCAAGAATCAAACCAGATATTGCATTTCTGACCATTCCCAAGCTTATAAGCAAAACAATCCTTTATATGCTCTCTGATCTTTAAAAGACCCCTCCAACTCCAACTACAATTTTGAGGCTTTGCTAGTCCCCATAAACTCTGATTTTTGAGCCTATAGGTATGAATCCAGATTACCCAAAGCGATTCCACATTATTCAATAATCTCCAAACATTCTTTGATAGAGCAGCAATATTCCACATAGATATTATTAATCCCTAAACCACCTTCTTTTAAGAAGAGACCAGATCTGACCAAGCTACTAAGTTCCTGCGCTTAGTAGAATTGCCATTCTAGAGGAAGTTTCTACAGAGCTTTTCAATATCTTTAACAACACTAGCAGGCAGCAAAAGAATAGAAGCCTAATCTATATGAAAGGACAATAACATTGCTTTTATTAATTGAAGTCTTCCTGCATAAGACAGTGTTTTAGAGGTCCAACCATGAAGCTTATGGGCAATCTTGTCTAAGATAGGCTGGTAGTCCTTCCTTGTAAGCCTAGTAGTAATCAAGGGAACACTAAGGTATTTTAGAGGAAGATTACCTTCTTGAAAATGGATTAAATTCTGGATTTGCTGCTTTAGAGAATCTGAGATGCTAGCTACAAACATGGAACTTTTCTACTGATTAACATTAAGACCAAAAATAGATTTAAAGTGATCCAGAATACCTTTAATCTGTTTAATAGAATCAATGTCTCCAGCACAGAAGATAAGTAAATCATCAGCAAACATAAGATGAATTAATTTCAATTTTTGACAACCAGGGTGGTACTTAAAATTCTGATCTACAGAATAATTGAGCATTCTGGACAAGTATTCCATACACAACACAAATAATAAAGGGGACATGGGGTCACCCTATCGAAGACCCTTTTGGCCATGAAAAGCTTCTCCTAACGTGCTCTTCTAGTTAATAGAGAATTGAGCAGATCTTACACACATCATTACAAGATTGATAAATTTAACAGGAAAGCCTAAACCAATTAAAACTTCTTCCAAAAAGTCCCAAGATATTGAATCATATGCCTTTCTAAGATCAATCATAAGAGTACATCTAGGAATCCCTGAAGATTGATGATAGTTATGAACTATTTCCCGTGCTAGCATAATATTATCCCCTATATTTCTGCTAGGAACAAACCCATATTGATTCAAAGAGACAATATACTTGGTAATCCTCCTCAACCTACCAGTAATTATTTTTGTAACAAATTTATAAATCACATTACAACAGGCAATTGGTCTAAAATCAGTAATATTTTCAGCATTAATGATTTTAGGAATAACAGTAATATAAGTGATTTATTTGCTTAAGAATCATACCAGTCTTGAAAGTCTCCTGAATAGCAGCAATTAAATCTTTCTTAATAGTATGCCAAGAGACTTTGAAAAAGTGGCTAGTAAAACCATCTGTCCTAGGAGCTTTGTCGGAGCCAATGGAAAAAACAGCATCATGGACCTCTTCTTTCGTAACAGGATCTAAAAGAGCTAAGGCATCCTCAATAGCAACTTGAATTCCAGAACTGAGGATTTTTGAATTAATATGCTATCTGTCACTAGCAACAGTACCAAAGAGAGCCTTAAAATACTTTGTAAAGGCCTTATGCATGAGGGCAGAATCTGTAATAATTGAACCATCCTCCAAGGTTAGTTGAGGCACAGAATTGATCATCCTTCTTTGCTTAACTGAATTATGAAAAAACTTTGTGTTTGCATCACCAAGGGTTGTCCATGTAATTTTGGATTTCTGCCTGTAAAAATGTTCCTCTGTAAGAAGAAGCTTGGCAAGGTAGGAAGCCATAGCCCTCTCCTCATTTAGCAAATCAGGATTGTCTGGATTCTGTTACAGGTCTATCTGAATTTACTTCAATAATAATCTCTGGTTATTAACTCTACTAGAAATATTAGAAAAATCCATCTGATTTATCTCATTACATCTCTTTTTAATCCTCTTGAGCTTTTGAATAATACAATACATAGGATAGCCTCTATCAGCTTTAACCCATTCTTCTTGAACTAAGTTCCGGAAATTGCTGTGATGAGTCCAAAAATTGAAAAATTTGAAACTCTTAGGGCCTGAAATCCGCTGCCTATTATAATTGATAATGATTGGGGAATGGTCAGAAATGCCTGCAAGTAAAGCATTAGCAACTGAGTTTTCAAATGTATCTAGCCATAAATGATTAACCAAAGCTCTGTCTAGCTTTCGCTAGATTCTGCTATGCTGATCTTAATTGTTTGTCCATGTATAGTAGCATCCTATACTTCTTATATTCATAAGCCTTGATTGCTGCATACAATCTGTCAATTCAGCTCTATGATCCACATCAAGTTCATTACCACCAAACATTTCATCATCACTTGTAACATCATTATAATCCCCTTGCGCAAGCCATGGATACATAATTACATTACCAGTAGAAATGAGGTGCTGCCAAAGAGTTTTCCTTTCATCTAAGGAGTTGGACCCATAAACCACAGTCCAAATAAAAGAATCTTTGTTAATGTGTACCTTACATTGAATCCATTGAGAAGATAAAGATTCTACATGTAAAGACACCTTTCCGGAATCATAAACTATCTAAATTCTTCGAAGTTTTGAAAAATCATGATTTGTGACATATTTCCAATTATCTAACTTTAACTTTTTTCGGACTTCCTCTGTTTTATCTTTTTTACCTCTGGTTTCTAAAATACCTGCTAATACTAGCTTATTCTTCGCAAGAAGGTGAACAACCTCAACTTGCTTGAGAGGGCTATGTGATGTTCCATGTTCCTATCATCGACCTCTATCCAGAGGCATTTGTAGCCTCTTGGATGGACCAGCCATACTAACATCATCATTCAAGACCATAAAACTATTTTCATGAATATCAGCTTGAGAAACCTGAATGGAGGTTGAGACAGATACCTCTTTATTCTTTTGCTGAAAATTTCCTCTCCTGTTGGGCTTTACAACCTATTGAAAACTCTGATCATCTTCTTTTTTAGCCACTGCGACTGTCTGCTGCGAAACATCTTGTTTAGCAGGAGCATTTGGTGCCTCTGGGACTGTCTTCATAACCCATATTTTCCTCTCCCTTTTATGAACACATCCTTTTGTGCTATGACCCAAGATCTTGCAATGATCACAATATAAAGGTTTCCATTCATACTCTACTTTTTGAGTTAACTGATCCCCATCCTCAAATTCGAGGGTTATAACATCAGAGAAGACCCCTCGAATATTTATGTCAACTAAAATTCAAGCATATGATAATTTCGTTCTATTTAAAGTACACTGGTCTGAGTAAAGAGGATTACTAAGAAGACTTCCAATGGCGCTTAGTGTTTATGGATTCCAGAATTCTTAGGGGAGATCTGGTAGCTTAATCCATATAGGCATTAGCATCAATTTGGAGAAGTCAAATGACATACACTGCTTCCAATTCTAGAGAAGAAGAAGCCTCTTGTTGAAGGATATTGGCCCATCTTCAAGTGCTTTTTACTTGCCTTCTGCATCTTCAAACACAAAGAGGAACAAATTGAGTTTGATCATTTTGATTTCTAAAAGCCCATAATCCTTCCATCTATTTCTCAAAAAACTCTAGAGCTTATAAAATCGAGGCTCATTTCCATAAACACAACCAATTAAGGCATTTTCCCATCTAGTAGATTCTTTATTAACAACATCTGCTTTAATCCGGGCAACCTTAATTCCTTGGCTGACTGATGGAGCAACATAATGAAGACGATATTCTTCCTTACGAGATCTGTTCTCCTTAAATAAAGTAGCCCAAGATTTGGCTTTAACAACTGGAGATTCTTCAGCATGAACCCTAGACTTCGTATCTTCATTTTTAGAGTTTTCTACATTTGAGATTGAAACTTACTGAAATTTCAATTCTTCTTCATCATCAATGGAGGTTAAAATCTCTGGAAATTGTTTTGAATCTTCAATTTCATCATCTTTCTTAGGAGTTACTAGTTTTTTACGCGGTTTTCGGCCCCGCTTCGCCATGGACGGCACATGTTAGTTTAAGGACTAACTTGCACCGAGAGCACTGGCAGAAATTTGAATATGAAAAACCTGCTTCACAAGAGTTGATTATAGCACAACACGATTATTGTAAAAAGAAAATGTTGAAAGAAGGAGGCATGCGTCTGATATAGGGACATCGGTTGAGAAAAGTAAACCAAAAATTATATAAATGATTATTAATTTTGGTATATACAAGAATATTATCTCTTTATTTTAAAATAAGACTCATGCAAATTAAGGATCTAAAAATACTGCATTAATTTTTGAAAAGAAGTTTCCCCTACCAGAATTAGATGGAGATTGTTGAATAATGCATTGATGGTAGGTACATTGAAATGATCAGATTGAGGACAACATCAGAGCCGCCACCAATATCTACCAATGTCCCAATTCCATTAAAACCATTGTATTTAGAAAGAACCTTTTTTAGTATAAAAGAGGAGAGGCTATCCATTGCTTTGTTGAACCCCTTTGCTGACTCTGGATCTTTGCTCATGTGCATATACATTGGCACACCATGTGCTCTCTCATACGGATTCCCACCTTCTCGTATAGCATCCTTCAAGTGAAACCTAAATGTAAATTCATTACAATTTAAGATAAATATACCTGATGAACACATGATGAAACATAAAGAAAATAGAGTAAAATGGCATCGTTTTTATATGGGTTATTTTGATAAGGAGTATGTTTATCTTAAATTAAAAAAAGTCATGCATGTACCAACCATATGAAATTTAAAAGTAGAAAAATTCATTTTATACCTTTAGAAAAAGTTTTTTATTATACATGCATGAAATCGTGTGTGTGTGTGTGCATACCGGGCCTCTGCCCAAGCATTGTTATTAGGTGAAAATGCAGCCATGGAAACACCATCTTTGTTCCTGACAAACAAATGACCAGTAGATGAAAGGCTATAACGCCTTTCAACCAAATCACCATCAGGAAGTTTTGCAAGAGAAGAATTGACAAGTGAATAACAAGACATGAGTCTCAGAATTCTGTCAATCATTGAAACTGCATCAGGATTCTTTGTTGGAAGCTGAACAGTGATCTCAGCTGCTGAAATGTCAGCAGAAAAAGAAGAAGCAATTATATCAAAAAGGCCAAGCTGCATTGCTCCATTCAGTGCACTTGAGAACACATCCCCACTTCGTAAATATAAAGCTGAAATGTAAACTCCTTCATTTTCTTCTGAAACTAGTGAGATATCATCTTCTTCCATTGCTTTCTTTCTTAATTTTTCTGTTTGATCGTTTCTCATTGTGATCGATGCATGCCATGTCACTAATCGATTAAATAGTAGAGTCTATTTTTCTCAAATCCAGAATTCTATAATTCTTAACGGCCCCACAATCACCAAACACAGTACGTACATTTGTTTATTCCTGAGCTGGACACTGATAGATCACTGGCCCACGTAGCAAAATACGTTGAAGATATAAAGAGGAAGGAATATTTCATTTGGAGACAGCTTTCTATACGGTTCCTTTGTCTATTAAAAAAACTATTGAGGACAACTTTTTAATTTTTTTTTCTATTCAAAAAAGAATTATGACTTGTGGTCAAATTATAACTTTTCAAAAAAATTTTCAAATGGGACCACAAGTGTATATATCAAATTTTAATTTTAATTTAAGGATAAAATTGGTTCCTTCACTTTAAAAGGTATTGGTTCATTTTGGACGTTAGTGTCCTATATTATTCTTATTATAGGGATGAAACTATCCCATATGTTTTTACTGAAACAGTAAATAGGAACAATTATTGTACCCATTTTTTTCCCGATCAGGGACCATATTGTATTGAATTTTAATTGTTTTTGGGACAATATTTGTCCCATTAAAAATTGTGGACGACTGCCATTAAGTGTTCCCAATACTACTGGGTACGAAAGTTGATGGGGATCAGATTTATTATCTCCAATATTATTAGGGACAATTTTTATACTTTAAGAAGCCGATTTAAGCAGTCCCAAAAATTAAAAGATTTTGTAGTTAAAGGAAAATATTTACAACTAATCATTAAATACACATTTTGATGCATGTTAAACATATATGAGAAGTTCATAATCGTATGTAATGATAATGGATACAGTACACCTAATGATTTTTTCCTAACTACGTGTGGATCTCATTAATATTGTTAATTGGGACTTGGAAGGCTCCTTCAACTAATTAATCCATGGATATGGCATGAATTCTTTTTCTTTTTACTCCAACTGTTAGATTGTATAAATTTTACATGAGAAACACCGGAAGAGACAGAGCGGGACTCACACAAGAGCTCTGCCTTTTTGTTTTTCATTGGTTTTAATAATAATTAAAACAACTATAATTTACTATATCTAATGTCTAAGAAAACTATTTCCCTCAAAAATAATGTACAGAAAACTATATATATATCAATTATTTTTTTGATATCCAAATATACATTACTTGCTATATTTGATGTCTAAAAATGAATCGGAGATCTGAAGATATGTATGTATAGACCTCCAAATCATAATTGTAAGCCAATTTTATGTTTGAATATTCAAAAATAAAAGAACTGATATGTATTCAATTATTCACTACAAGAAAAACGGAAATTTGTGACGGACAGATCCGTCGCAAATTTGGTATTTTCCTTCTCATTTGCAACGGATTTTGCAACGAGCTGCAAAAACCTTGACGCATATTTTTTGCTACGGATTTCTTGAATCCGTCGCAAATTTACAACGGAATTTGTGACGGATTTACATTCGTTGCAAATATTTTTACAGATTTTTAAAAAAAATTAATTTAAATTGATTAAAAAAATTAAAAAATTAATTTTAATAAATTAATTTATTTAATCACCTTTAATACTCTTTAAACCATATTAATTATCTCTTTAAATCTAATCACCCAACTTCCCAGTAGGTCACCCATTTTGAGAGTGATCTGGGCTGAGCACGTTTAGCTTTGAGTTCCTTCAATCTGCCTTCCATTTGTACTGTTGATGATTTATGTTATATCTTATATTAAAATATATTTATTACATAAACATAAAATTATACTTAACCAAAAAATTAATAATTATAGTTATAATTATAATTATATTTACAATTATAATTAATTTTAATTAAAATCAATGTATACATGATTAATATTATATTATAAGATACTTATTAATACAATTAAGTATATATATCCAATCCACTTTTATTTATAAAAATATTATGTAATTATTAATTATATACATAATTAAAAAGATATAATTATTACTAATTATATTTAATTAAAAAATCATCAGTAATAGTAAATATATATTTAATTA
>CANYLF010134370.1:0-11367 GCA_948193215.1 Bocquillonia castaneifolia
TAGTGCTTCAATAGTGGAGAGTTTCCTCTTTGGCCTTGACTAATACTTTGAGACCATGGGAGTAGGGGATGATGCTGCCAAGATAGGTAATGGCCCTACCTTTCTCCGGGACGTTGCCTAACTATTGTGGTAGAAAAAGCACCTAGAACGGGAGAAAGGTCTTTGCTTCCTCAATACCTAGGAGTAATCAGAATTGCGAAAACATTTTGTCCCACACAATACAGAATCTGAAGCGAGGGGAAAACTTCATCAACTTTGACAAAGTGGTAGCATCTTTGATTACATCAAAGAGTTCACTACTTTTATGTTGGAAATCGATGATCTGTTCGATAAAGATGCCCTCTTCCATTTCAAAGATTGGCTAAAAGATTGGGTGAAGGTGGAGTTGGAGAGGCGAGGCGTCCAAACCTTGGATGAGGTGATTGCTGCGGCTGAGTCTCTCATGGATTACTCTACTCAATCCAAGAGTAAGAAGGCCAACTCTGGAAAAAGTGGGGGAAAAAGGCAAGGACACAAGAAGGATGTAGGTCACAGGGATGGTTGCTCGTCTAAACCCCCTAGTGGTAAGCATAATAAAGCACCTAGGAAGGATGGATCTAAACCTCCTAGGCCATGTTTCATTTGTGATGGACCACATTGGGTACGAGACTGCCCCAATAAGAAGGTAATGAACACCATGGTCACTGAATACAAGGGGAAGCAAGATACGGAGGAGTCCTAAGCAAGCATGGGTTCACTCAAACACTTGAGCTCAGTCCTTTCCTTTTAGCATTCTTAAAAAGGAGAAGGGACTCTTCTATACTGATCTTGCCATCAATGGTAAATCTTCTAGCACGATGCTCGACACGGGACCAACACATAACTTTATTAATGTTGAGGAAGCCAAACGATTGGGCCTCAATTTTATGGGAGGTAGTGGCACTATAAAGACGGTGAATGCTCCTGCAAAACCAATTACAGGTGTGGCAAAGGCTGTCCAAGTGCAGATTGGTTCATGGAGTGGTAAGCTAGACTTTACCATTGTGCCTATGGATGACTTCAAGTTGGTCTTGGGTCTAGCTTTCTTCCGCCAGGTACATACCCTTCTCCAAGCTACTTCAAATTCCTTATTAATTCTTGAAGGGAGTAAGTTGTGCTCGGTCCTGTTAAAGTGTGTAGAGAACGCAACTCTTATGCTTTTTGCTTTGCAATTTAAGAGGGGCGTGAAGTCGGCTGAATGCTACGTTGCTACGATAAGAGTTGAACGATACCGAGGAGGTAGCAAGCATAAAACATCCCTTGCCTAACAATGTGCAAGTTGTGTTGGATGAATACAAGGATGTCATGCCGCCACAGCTGCTTAAGAAATTACCTTCTTGACGAGAGGTGGATCATGAGATTGAGCTAGAACCGGGTGCCAAACCCCTTGCCATGTCTCCATACCAGATGTCCCCTCCAGAGCTAGCAGAATTGAAGAAGCAATTGAAGAATCTTATTGATTCAGGGTACATTTAACCCTTAAAGGCCCCATATGGTGCACCGATCCTCTTTCAAAAGAAAAAGGATGACTCCTTGCACATGTGCATCGACTATCGGGCCCTAAACAAGATCACTATCAAGAACAAGTACCCAATACCCTTGATAGCGGAACTGTTCAATTAGTTAGGGAACGCGAGGTATTTCTCGAAGTTAGATCTTAGATTAGGGTACTACCAAGTGAGGTTTACGGCTAGAGATGAGCCCAAGACTACTTGTGTCACTCGCTATGGTGCTTTTGAGTTCTTGGTGATGCCATTTAGTCTCACCAATGTCTGGCAATGTTTTGGACCCTTAAGAACAAGCTGTTCCACCCATTCCTCAATAAGTTCATGGTAGTGTACTTGGACGACATTGTGGTGTACAATAATTCACTTGAAGAGCATGTCCAACACTTGAAGAAAGTCTTCCAAGTCCTCCGTGATAATGAGCTTTATATCAAGATGGAAAAGTGTTGCTTTGCTCAAATAGAGGTAGAGTTCCTTGGGCATAGAATCAAGGAGGGCAAATTAATGGTGGATGTAGCCAAGGTGCAAGCTATCCAAGAGTGGGAAGCTCCGTCCAATGTCACTCAATTGAGATCTTTCTTGGGCCTAGTCTACTACTATCACCGCTTTATCAAAGGTTATTCAGCTATAGCGGCATCACTTACTAATCTTTTCAAGAAGGGTAACTCATGGCATTAGTCCTTGCAATGCCAAGAAGCTTTTGAGGAGCTTAAGAAGGTTGTGTCCGAAGAACCTGTTATGGTGTTGCCTGACTACACCAAACCTTTTGAAGTGCATACGGATGGCTCTGACTATGCTATAGGTGGTGTGCTTATACAAGAAGGTCATCCCATTGCGTATGGAAGTCATAAGCTCAATGACACTGAAAGGCGCTACACAGTGCAAGAGAAGGAAATGACAGCCATCGTTCATTGCCTACGTACTTAGCGACACTACCTTCTTAGTAGCAAGTTCGTAGTTAAGACAGATAATGTGGCAATGAGTTACTTTTAGACATAAAAGAAGTTGAGCCCAAAGCAAGCAAGGTGGCAAGATTTCTTGGCCCAGTTCGATTACAAGCTTGAATACAAGCCTGGGAAGGCCAATGTCATTGCTGATGCACTAAGTCGAAAGGCTGTGTTAGCCAACATTAGTGTTAGCTCCTTATAAAGTGACTTGATGGAGCGCATTCATGAAGGTATGCAACATGACCCTTTTGCTTTAAACTTGCTCAAGTTAGATAAAGAGGGAAAGACTCAAAGATTTTGGGAGCAAGATGGTGTGTTGTACACCCACGGTAACCGAGTCTTTGTTCCAAAATAGGGGAAACTTCGAAAGGAAATTCTCAAGGAGTCCCACGACTAAAAGTGGGCTGGACATCCTGGTGAAACGTGTACATTAGCCATAGTACGTGCCCACTACTATTGGTGTAACACCTTAAACTTTAAGATAAAAAAAGATAAAAATAATAATAGTAAGAAATTTTAACTAAAATCAATTATTTTAAAAATAGTTTTTTTTTTCAAAAAGGGTGCAACGATCATTGTGCATAACATAATGATCGTTATGAATAGTGAACGGTCATTGCTAAAAATCCACGGTCATTGTGAAGGAGCAAATTTTTTTCAAAATTTCCAATGAGTTACACGAGCGACTCACGTTTGCAACGAGCTATGTAACGGTCGTTACGAAAAGTGCAATGATCATTGTGAATAGTGTAACGATCGTTGTGAAGGCAAAATCATCAAACGAAAATTTGGAATAAAAATCAAAGTTCGAAAACAAGATTTTCAACTTTCTTCTTTTAAAAAAACAAACCTCAAGAAGCCCAAAACAAACATATGCTTATAACAAGCTTTTCAACACTTTAAAAACATAGTAAAACATACCAAAAGAAATATTAAAGATCTTATATAATATAAAGTGTACCAATATTAACTCTATACACATCATTATTCAAATTACACCAATATATATACATATCAACCTCAATAACTCTCAGCACTCATCAACATCCAAACCAAAATGCATAAACATGATCATGATTATCCACTGGCCAACCTTAAAAACTTATATTGCTTAATGCACGTGGACTTCTGAAATCAACAAGCTATCAACAACCTAAAAAATATTGCCAAGGGGTGAGCAGGCGACTCAACAAATAAATAACTACTAATACTAATCTACACCATACAACATTTTCAATACCAATCAATGTAATCATAATAAATTTTAATGCATCATCAAATCAAATAATACATCCATCACATATACAAACACAAACCACAATCAAACCTTGATAATTAGATAAATTATCTACATGAAAGGTTAAAGGAAAGATAACCCTATCATATCATTCAATTCACATCTTTTTTTTCATTATCATATCTTTCTCATTTGGTACAACCTCTTGTTGCCCATTCACAAATCAATCAATTTCCCCTCTTCACTTTTCTAGGGGTTTAACATAATTCATACGTTCAATCTCATTCACTTGGGTTACCAATTCCTAACCAACCACTTAGACAATCGAGCTCATTACCACACCAAATACAAACAATCAATCAAACAACCATTTCATCTTAACCATAAATCAAAATATTTCATCATAATTTAATCCTCTTTTCAACAATTTTGTCACAATTACTCATTTGCTCAAATAACAATCTCAATTCACAATCAATCAATAATAATTTCACTACCATTCAACCAATCCGCATTCTCCAATCATAAACATTTTCCACTCAACTAATCATTAAAATATCACAATAGAAAGTAATCCAATTAATCAAAACAAACAAGTAAACCATATAATTACTATTAATAGCTATTTACTTACAAAATTAGATTCCTTTTCCCTTGTTAAAAGCTTGAGAAGAACTTTCAATATCTCTAATCAAATTCTCACCTCCTATTGACCAAATCAAGCATACAACACAGATATATGTAGAAAGCAATCAAATCAAGACATATGGCCTTACATTAAAACAAGAATAACGAACATAAACAACACTAACCCTCTTCTTTCAGGTCTGTCAGATGCTTAAGGGCATCAAGATAGCCGGGTTTGCAAGTCTTCTAGAAACTTGACATATTGAAACAAAAACAAAATCACAAATTCACATAGGTCAAAGCATCGGTTTAGAACATTGCAGTATCTGGAAATGTATCCCTGAAAACTACAAGTCTGCTTAATTACTAACATTGAACCTGACAGGAGAGAAAAGGATTAGAATGGGATTAAGGTAAAACATCTAAATATCGAAGGAACTATAGGCCTAAAAACTACAAGTTTGCTTAATTTTGTTTTTCAAAATAAGATCTGCAAAAAAAAAAAAAAAAAACTAGCAATATTGTTAGAATAAAAAAATGGTCAATGCTAAGTCTAAATAGAACAAAAAGCCCAAGACAAGATTGGTGTAATTCAGCCTCACTGAAATTATAACTAGCATTAACAATTGTAAACCATAGACAAAGAAGTGGTGAATCACACTCAATAAATTATTTTTAATTTATTGAGCAGATACCATTGAGTTCCGTACACAAACTTAACTGGTCATCTGCTCAATAAATTCACACTCAAAATTAATGAGAAAGTTGAATCCAACTTCAATTCGTTTATATTATCAAATGAGCAATGCAAATAAGTTGGAACCAAAAAAAAATAAACAAATTAAAAAGTAATATTAATGTTCACAAATCAAACATATACTAAGGAAATTTATGAACTCAAACATGCTAATAAATCCTATTTGACAGCAAATCTTAGTGTCAATAACTATAACTGAAAATAGAAATACAAAATAATTTATAATAAGAGAAAGTGCAAATTTGAAAAACAATATGATTGTAGAAACAAACCAGTGTGAAATCTGTCAGGCTCACAAGGGGGAACTGAATGCAGTTGGACCAAATGAAAAGTGTTTGACAATTACCATATCCTTCCAAGGCACATAAAAGTCAGAAGCTGCAGCAACAAGATAGGACATGGTATGTGGGCCAAGTTCCTTCATGGATGTTGAAATCATGTGTAAAATCTGCCAACAATATCACATATTTATGAATTTACAACACAGTAGCTATTGCAGTAAGTAAGATGCAGAGTTTGCACAAGAGAAATAAAAGAGCTTAAGATTTATCTGAAAGTAAAAAAATTTAGCTAAATTGAAAAATGGTTCAAGTGATGAATCCTTTACAATGATACAAAAATTAACAAGCCCCAAAACAGAGAGCTCTTGACCATTTTCTAGGAAAACCACCCACACAATTGAACTTCTAATGCTAACAAGACCATTTAACTATGACTCATCCAAAAAGTCATTTAATATTAACAACCAAATAATGCATGAGAACTATGAAACCATTAAAAGAAATGTAACCCTTAAGTGCAGGCAAGAAATTGTAGATGAGTAATAATCATAGTATGGTAGAAACTACATCATATGAAGATAAATATAAAAATTCAAGAAGAGACTAGAGCTAACCTGAAGATATTCAAACATGGTTGTAAAGCTAACCTGAAGATATTCAAACATGGTTGTAAAGGGAAGTTTTAAAAGGTGGCCTCCTACCAAAGCTTGTAGTAAATTCTCTATAAACTAGTGTTAAACCATTCTTAATCTCTGTCGAAAGATCAGGGAAATGAACAATTGAAACCACCATGCTTTAAACAGATAAGCCAAGGTTGTAAATGAACAAAATATTCTCCTAAGTTTGAAGCAAACAGAAGTTCTCACCTCATTATTGCCAGCCCACCAGGCTTGAGTATTTGGCATATCTCTTTGAAAACATCAAGTACCTTTGTTAGGTGATCAACACTGACCTATGAAATGTTTCAGAACAAGAAATAGTAGATGAAATTTAATGTCCAGCCATGCTA
Organism: Bocquillonia castaneifolia; assembly: GCA_948193215.1. NCBI lineage: Eukaryota > Viridiplantae > Streptophyta > Magnoliopsida > Malpighiales > Euphorbiaceae > Bocquillonia > Bocquillonia castaneifolia. Next base: position 6,382 of record CANYLF010134370.1, read on the forward strand.
TTTCTTTCATAGCACAGTTGTTGAGGAAATTTTCAAATAGTTCCTTGTAAAATAAGATTATAATAAAATTTAACACATGTTACTCATCTAAAGCACAGTTGCTGAGGAAATTTCCAAACAATTCCTTGTAAAATAAAATTATAATAAAGTTTAACACATGTTTCTCATCTAAGAAAGGCACATTTAAATGATAGGTTTTTACATGACTCTTGTTCAGTAGATTATAACCAGACATAATGATCAATAATATTGAACAATTAGCGAGCAGAGAAAGAAAAGGTACCTCCATTTCCTTAACCTAACTTTTTAAAAAAGAGATAACATAAAAAAAACATAGTCACCATCTCATTCTTCACTAATAAGCTTTGATGAACTACTTCACTGGCCAATATGTTACTCAAACCTGAAGACAAAAGAACAAATACATTTTATGAATTAGGGCAAGAAACAATCAAACAATTCTAAAATTTATAGTTGAAATTAGGGTTTTAGTCTGTTTGGAATTGAAAATAATAATATTAATATGAGAAGAGAAGTGAAAGAACCTAGTTATGATAGTACTAGTAGTACTGATTAAAGAGAAGAAAAATCGCGATGACGGTGACGATGATGGTGACGCGGTGGTGTTAGTGGCTGTAGATAGCAGAGTGGTATCTGCAGAGAGGATTTTGGTCTTGGTTATGCCGATGTAAAAGAAGAAAATGATTACGATGAGAGCTCGTATTTTGCTAAACTTGAAGAAGAAGGGAAATGAAATGAGATGAGGAAGGAAAGAATTTTTAAGTATTTAAATAGGAAAAAAACAGAGGAAGGTATAGAAGATAAGAGAAGAAGAAAAAATTGAATAAAAACTTATCTAATTTTCTTCAGGAAAATTTATCTAATAAATTTTTCTATTAAACGCATTGATATTAATTGATCAATTAGAAACAAATTATATCATGTCTTAAAACTAAAACTATAATTTCAACGACTAATTTATCAAAACGTCACAAAATATATCATTTTTGTGACTTTTTGGTTATGCCCCTATTAATTAATTTTTAAACACACTCGAATTTGTGTCTAAATATTTTTTTTATCCCTAATCTTATTATGGGAGGAGAAAATTATAAATATCCTATCCAAGACTACTTATTAAAAATGTCTCTAAAAGTATACTATTAGGAACGATTTTCTATGCGTTTCTAATTAAATCGTTACTATTTTCTTATTTTGTTGTAGTGAATTTCGTGAGTGGCCAATAATTTAGAACAGCCTGCATTATTCTTCAAGTTTCTAATAGCCAGCGACTCAAGTCATCATCAAATGCTGTTGGAAAATAAATTACAGCATTTGACTAAATTTCCACCCATCTTCCATGGCTGTCCTTTAATTATTGGTGTATTTAAAGAAACATACATGTGATACGAAACTCATAGGATTGATAAACACATGACATGGTTGTCATTGTCGTTTATTGATGGAGAGACTATGATTACGCAAAAAGTTTGCGTGTCTTTATAATTAACTTTAATTTCTTCAACATGTACCACTCCTTTTAAAAGAAAAAAAAGAAACATTCCAAATAAAAATAATGAAACTAAAGCGCTTCTGATCAATGATCTAATTATTATACACTTTTTATTTTAACAAAAAAAAAATTATATAGAAACCCTAGTCACCTCTCTCTCAAAAACTCTTCTTCTTTATTCTTTTATCTGACGCTGTCATCGGAAAGCCTTTCACACATGATAAGCTTCTTCTAGATTTTATTTTCTTTGCTTTATCACAATAAATTGGATATTTCCATCCAATAGATCTAATAGTTGTAGGTTGTTTTTCTCTTTTTTTTTATGAGATTTTTGTTTTTCTCCTCTTATGTGAGAGTTTTGTCTCTTCATTTTTTTTGTGTGAGAGTTTGATCTAATATTTCAATTGAAGATTTTATTATTATACTATACCACAAGATATGGATCTCCATGAAGATACTAATAATAGAGTCATGTGTGCAGAACCGAGCCTAATTTGTCATTATTTGGTATAGATGATGAATGTTTTATTGATTTATTATAGATTTGTTTTATTATAGATCTAATATTTCGATTGAAGATTTTATTATTATACTATAATTATTTTATGTCATTTTTATTAGTAAAATATTAATAAAATATTTTATTTTTTTAATTTGACTTGATTGAACATATATCAAAAGTTTAGGGACTAAAAGAAATGATTTATAATTGAAATTCTCGATTTTGAAAAGTTAAGGGTCATATTTAAACTTTGGAACAAATATTAAGGATATATTTGAGAAAAAATCTTTAAGATCATATACGCTCTTTGGGTTAAACTTTAGGGTCATATTGACCCTTTTTTCCAAAAAAAAAAAAAAAACAAATATAACTACTTACTTGTAGAACTTGAATATTGTGGATATATTATTTCTGGTAATCTTCAATTATCCTCATAATTTCTCGGTATCCTCCTAATTTCCCGGTATCTAGATTGGTGCTTTTAATTCGGGATGAGTAAAAATTCGACTTAAAAGGTTGAAGGAAATCAAAATAATCCAATCATATTGAAAGGGTTTAATATAGTGTCGGAACCAAAAATTTATGGGAGGTGGGACAGATTTTAAAGTAAATAAATTATCGTATAAAAAATTATCGATTCATACTTCTCAATTGGTTTTCTATTATCCGGATCAACAATAAGTTCATCGGGATTAAATTCAACATGAGTTCTCTTTTGGATAGCAGTGCTTGCTTCAGAAGATGAACGGAAACTTGAATCACTAATTTTAAGAACCGAATTTGAAATAGCCTTTGGAGTTTTTCTTGACACATTACCTAAATAAATTATTAAAAAAATTAATTAGTCATCATCTATCAATTCATGTAGCAATAAAAAAAATTTACTAAACTATAAGATAGCAAGGCATTTATCATGAAAAAATTCTAATTACTCGCAAATATAATTTTAAGTTTTCAACTATTCACAAACCAATTCTATAAATAAAAGTCAATTTTATTATTAACAAACCACATTTAATTCAAAAATATTTTATTTAAATTAATTAAGCAACCATAATAAAATATTTAGAGAAAAACTATAAGAATTTAAAAGTGAATTATAAAAACTATAAGAATTTAAGAACAATTTATTCAATTTCATTGACCATTCACCAACATAAAATTTAATTCAATAATAAAAAACTAAAATACATGCCTAATATTTACTATAAATTAATTTAATAATATGATATTTTATCATGCTTTTTAAATTAAATTTATCCTACTAAATAAAAAAAATTATAATATTAGAAAGGCTTACAATATAATTTTTTAAAAATTTATAATAGTAAATAAAACATATAAAATTATAATACTAAAAAATATAAAAATTTTAGGATTTATTTTTATTTTTATTTTTTTTAACTGAAGGGTGTAATTGTTCAAATTTTTTTGAGGACCTAGTTGAACCGAGTCATAGTTTAACCGTAACACCAAATTTTAATTATCAATAATACTTAACGGTTTGAATAAAATTTACAGTATTTGAATTATTTAAGCCAATTTATGCATTTTTTCTTCAATCTAACTTTATATTCATTCATAATATACTTAGATATATGTTAAAAATCAATTTAGAAAAATTATAGAAGTAAATACAAAAAAGTTACTATTGGGGCAGCAACCTAATAAAAACAGAACCAAAATTCATGTTTGAAAACTTAGGTTATTTCACCATCTAAACGAACTTATATTAATTTGAATTTTATAGGGTTTTTATAGGACTTATAGATGTATCTAATAGTACAAAATTTAGAGGAAAAACTGTTGATTATCGAGCTTTAAGTTGCATCACAAACTGAGGTAAAACAGCTCCAAAAATTGAGACAGTACATAAAATAATATGCATATCGTTCCATCCTATAAATTCTCACACAACATTATTCTTTTCACAAACTTGGTTATTAACTATAACACACACATATTATAATCATATTTTACATTCTCAAAATGCCCTGTATAACATGTATTCTCCTCTGGCCCACCTGATGATGTTGATGATGCAAAATTGAAGCAATGCACAACTAGGATTTTATACTACCACGCAAACCTGGAAAAAATTGCCAAGGGGTGAGCTGGCGACTCAATAAGCATGTAATTTACTAAACTATAATATACTAAGCAAAAATTACCAAAACTATATAACTCATAAATCACACAATTAATTCATAAATGTCCTCAATTCAACCAATTCTGAATTTCATCCAACAACCAATTCTATTTCGCATACACCATTCCATTCTCAATCAATCAAGGTTTCATCCAAAACATTATCATCTCAATTTCTTTATCTTCTCACCAATTCACAAATTCACAATTTCAATAATACCACATTATTAAATTTCAACATCCAAACATCACACATAAATGATCAACTTATGAGAAATGTAAGATATTCGCACACAGCCACCTTTCAATTTATAAGAAAGGTAATATATATATATCTATATATTTTTTTATGAATCGCACACCGCCACCTTTCACTTTTGAGAAAGGTAATTTATTTTTTTTATATATCGCATACAGCCTCCTTTCTCATAAATTTCACATATATGTGAGGCATAAAACCATCACAATCAATTTATTTCACAATACATCACAATCATTTCACTTCACAACACATCAGAACTAATTCACTTCACATCACTTCATAAGATAATTCACTTCATAACCAATTCATAAAAATCTCAATCCAATCAATATCACATTAATTCAACATCCAAAGAAAATTAAATTCCAAATATTAACTAATTCCACCAAAAACATATTAACTTAAAGAATATAAAAATTTCATCTCTCAACCACTATCAATTCCACAAGCTAAGAGCACAAAACTATCACTCAATCAACTATAACATAACAATCAAATTAACATAGCAATTTTCACTCAATATATACAAAGTTTAGTCTATTAAATACTTACCAAAAGTAT
>CANYLF010134432.1:0-11576 GCA_948193215.1 Bocquillonia castaneifolia
TTGAACAGACTAGAATTGTGATGTTTTATGACTCCATTCAGTCTCATTTTGTTCTATATATTGATCAACTCCCAGCTTTCTCTAGAGTTCTTCATTATTTGTGTTTCTCTAATGTGTTTCCCAGAGATCCTCAGTATCTCAAAGTAACTGAGCAAGATATGTTTTTCATTTTCATGATGTTGTTAAAAAAGCCAATGAATCTTCCTGGATCGATCTTGTCTTATATGTTTATTGTTGTCTCAAAAGATCTTTCTTTATCATATGGTGGAATTCTGACTCATGTATTTGAGCACTTTGAAGTTGATCTAGAATGTGTTGAGTATGTTTTGAGAACACCATATCCTAGCTTAATACTTGATCGATTGTATTTGACAACTTTAGAACAAGAAGCTTTCAGTAGATCTAAGGGAAAGCAACCCATGGACTCATTTGAAATAATGGGAAGTCAAGAGGTTAACCCATTGCCTAATGTTGTTCTGGAAGATTTGAATCCGCCACAAGTTCAACATGTTCCTCAATCTTCCAATGCTCCTTCATTGGAAGGTATTTATACCGCAGTGCAACAGGTTAATTATCGCTTAGAAGGCATGGAAAGACATTTGTTGTTTATGTAAGAACAACAGGCACAGACCTCTCAGACTTTGACAGATTTATTGACTGTCTTAATCAATATGTTTTCACCATCATCTTAAATTCTTATTTAGTGTTTGTATCATTTTCACAGTTGCTTCGTTATAAATAAATCATTCTTCCCGGAAATAAAATGCGGTGTATGAAAATTCTAGAAATGCTTGTTAGGGATTTAATTTATATGTTTGGACTTCAAATATGTTGTTGTAATGTTAAATAAGCTATAACAAACTTGAATTGGAATTAAAATGATTAAGTTAGATGAGTTGATAAATTAATTGGGCTGTGAACCGAATTAAGACTGTATGTGAATCGAATTGAAAATAAGGACAATGATGGATAGTGATGGACTGTGAATAAGTATAATTTAATGGATAAAATGGTGGGATGGGTTGAATATAAAGATATAAGATATAATTATTGTATATCTGTTATTGTTATATGATATTAAATCTGGGTATTGATGGTAGGCCTGGTATGTGGTTGAGATTGTAGAAGTGAGTTTACTTGTAGGAATGGGCTCTATTTTGGTGGAGAGATATCCATTTTACAGAGAAGATAGTGTCAAATTTTCGGTAGTGTTTTTCTCGTAAAACATGATATCGGGTTAGCAAATAAGTTATAGTTAAAATTCGATATATAAGAATCGAGCTAGATGTTAATGAGTTTGTTAGACTTCTAGAATTCTAGAAATCATTATATGTGGTATCTGATCCTAAATTCCATATTTATTCTTATATGGAGAATCCCAGAGGCCAAAGCGGGGTAGTGGCATGGGAGCAATATGAGTCGCATGCAAATCTCTATGAGTTAATTTCATATTTATGATTTGCTCGTAGAATGTATGATGTTTACATTTATATATTATTATTAACTATTATATTCGTTTAGTATATATATTTATATTCTGTACAATATTATATAGACATTATGCATAAATAGTTATATGTTTATGTGCATATTATAGTACTGTGTGTATATATATGTGTGTGTGTGTGTGTGTGTGTCTGTATGTATATATGTATATATATATGGGTAATGGGGAAGGGTATGTATGTTATATAATGTTAATATTATATCAAATAAGTTATAGTTAAAATTCGATATATAAGAATCGAGCTAGATGTTAATGAGTTTGTTAGACTTCTAAAATTTTAGAAATCATTATATGTGGTATCTGATCCTAAATTCCATATTTATTCTTATATGGAGAATCCCAGAGCCAAAGCGGGGTAGTGGCATGGGAGCAATATGAGTCGCATGCAAATCTCTGTGAGTTAATTTCATATTTATGATTTGCTCGTAGAATGTATGATGTTTACATTTATATATTATTATTAACTATTATATTCGTTTAGTATATATATTCTTACATATTATATGCGGTGGCATGCTCGTGAGTTGCCCCAGGCGATCGTAATTATGTAATTAATATCTGGGGCTTGCTCGTGAGTTGCTCCAGACGCCAAATGATGGATATTGGTTTAAGTGAAACGTTTGGACTAAGAGAGCCTAAAGGGCTACATGGGGGGTTAGAGGTATGTTAGGTGTTCTGTCTAGATCCTCCTCTTTATTTGTTATGTATATGGCATTTATGAGTATGACTATGTGTATATATATTATTATTATAAATATGTATAATGTGTGATTGCCTGTGGATTAGGATGCATTTCATAAATATGCGATTGATTCACTCAGAGAGGTCTGACTTCCCTTAACCAATTTTTTCATGTTTCTTCTATTTAGACTTTGCATATCAGTGTTCTCTGTCGGTTTTCTTTTTCATTGGCTGTTAAAGTATGTTTCGACTTGGTATATCATAGAAACATATTTATACTCTAGAGCTGCAGTAGTGATCTATTTGCTTATAATGATAAGTCTGTGAGTTGGCAAATCATTTAATGTGTATATTTATAATATTATCATTGCAGTAAGTGGATATACTGATAATAATTATGAGCAGCTGTGAGGCTCCAGCTGGGATGCTGATTATTATTATTTCTATCATTATTATTATTATTATTCTATTGAAAATTACATGTATATATACATTCATTGTCAAATCATAAATAATCATAAATAATGAATGCAGAAGGATGGATAAATTATTGTGTTTATCGAGTTTCGGCTTGCTATGGTGTAATACCCTGTATTGTTTTATTATTTTATTGTTACTATTTTGTTTGGAGTTTTTTTAAAATGAGAATTTTTGAAAATACATTTATTTATTAAGTAAAAATAATATTTTTATACATATATTTAACAAGCAATTTAAATTATTTAATTTATTATGATGTTTAGTTTTTTTTTTATAAATTATAGAATTTACGTTAATATTGGGAATGCATCAATGCAATATTGTAAAATTTATGAATTTTATTGAGGAATAATTTTTATAAAAGTTTTTGGGTGAAATATATTTATTTATTCATTTAACACTTAGTAGATATTTTAAAAGAGTATAGATTTAAAAGTAATGTTTTTAAAAGCAAAGGATCAAACTTGTCTTTTGTCAAACAAATTGACATGTGGCCAAACAGGTATTATTCATTGCTATTGTCGGTGGATTTATGCATTCTTATTGGTAAGAAAAGAAAATATAATCAAAAAAAGAAAGGGGTGGGTCGGTAAAAAAAACAGAAGGGAAAAGGAAAAAGGAAGAAGGAAGTGAGCGGGTTGTTGATGGTTTCATAGAAGTGGGCTATGGTAAGGACAGAGATACATGTAGAGAGTGTGAGTGAGTGAAAAAAAATGGAAAGGGAAAGGAGAAGATTGACATGGGAAGTTAGTTTGGAGTTTATCAATTGTATTAAGATGTTGGCTCAAGTTATTATTATGATTATTTTTCAAGCTTCTAACAATTTTGGAGAGAGCTTATTTTTGAGGTAATTTCTTTGATAATTAATTTTTTATTTTATTTTATTTTATGTTAATTCTTATTAAATCCATTTAGAGAAATTATACTTTAAGAATTATTTTTGTAATCATTCTTAGTTTGATAAATTAATTTCTACTACTGGATTAATATTAAATTAGGTCCTTATAATAAAGGTGTGATTTTAATTTTATATTAATGAGTAATGTTATTGAAATAGAAATAATTAATTATACTTGATATATTTATCAAAATTTTAAAATGGGTTTATTTAAAGTAACTTAAACTTCTACTAATTTTGTTTAATCTATTTAAAAATTTACTTGAGCTATGAAATAATTTGTGAAGGTGGATGAGATTATTATTGGGGGCATTAGATGGGTATTTGTGAGTTAGTGAATATTTGTGTTAAATTTACAGGGAGGTTAGCCAGTGTTATGGGAAGATGCTGTCGAATTTCAATAGAATTGAAAATTATAAGTCGGATATATTTAATTATTGAGTTAAATATATACGCGATTTTAGGATTAATTGTTAATCAATCAGTGAAGGAGAGTTGATGAAGTAGTTCACTTTCTTTAATGTGGATTGTTTTATCATTCACTATAAATTTGGTAAGTGACTTATTTCTATTCAATCCATTGCTCCATTAATTCTTGTTCTCTATGAGCGATTCCCCTATTTACTATGATTGCTCTTGTTGATCACTCGTTTATCCTCATGTTGCTATTCATTTGTTATATTGCATTATTCAATCTTGAGTCTTATATGTGTATTGATGATATTGTTATAATTCATATGCATAACCATGCATATCGAGCATGTTGAAAGTTTAGGAAATATTATAAAATAATTTTTGAGGTACTAGATGAGAGGAGACTACGTTATATGAGTAATTGAGATTTTTGAGTTATTGAAATATTATATTTATATCCGTGCAATGAGATTCTGTGATGCTACTGTGTATCACTGGCAACATAATTTTTATTTTGATATTTGGTGCTCAGTGAACGAGGGTGATTAATGTATTCGAGGATTGATGACCAGTATGTGCCTTGTATCAAACATGATATTTAATTATATTTTTCTGATCAGTTGTGAAAATATATGTGTATATATATGGATATGGTTATGGTACGATATTGGATTGGTTATGCAGTTAAATGAGCTGCCCGAAATTAGGAGCTTTTACTGTTGGATATATGTGTGTATATACGTAGTATTTAAATTATCATATAATCGATTGATCTAGAATATAATTTTGGGTCTCTTTGATACATTGGCACATTACTCGAAATCAATATTAAATTTTTAAGTGTTAATCTAAATAGTTATTGATGGATTTTATAATGGAAGAGAGACTGTCTATGGAGAATGTGTTCATGCATCTTTATGTCATATGCATTCATATTGCTTATTTTTATTTTTTTGGGCATTTTTCTTGGCCCTGTAGATATTGACCGCTCACCAATATTGCAGGATTGATAGCTTTGAGGAAGTTAAGGATTAGAGCTCCGATTTGCTAGACACCAAGGTCCGGATAGTTTAGAAGAAGATTTTATATGGCTATTGTTGTATTTGGAAATCTTGTATGGAATATATATAAGATATATTTATTTTTATGATTGAGACTGTTTAAGTTTAGGCTTACTATGGGTTTTGGTAGCTTTATGCTTACCCATTCTTTAGCGCTAGTCCGACCCGGGTTTGGGTCATGACATACGGATTCTGGTAACTAATCACTTTCCCGTTCTCTGGCGCCGGTCACGTAACCCGGGTTTGGGTCGTGACAATATTGTTGGAGTAAAAATATTGTAGCAATTCTATTTTAGTGTGAAGTTAACACCAAAATTGTTTTAGCTGTTGGAGGTGCCCTAAATACATATTCACATAAAAAAAATTTATATCTATTTCTATATATTTTTTAATAAATATGCTAATGACAACTCAAAAAAAAAAAAATTTATAAAATTATCCAAGATGTATTAATTTTTATTCTTTAAATTGTGCTATGTGAAATTAAAAAAAAAACTTACTTGTGCGATGTGAAGTTAAAAAAAATTTACTTTAAAAACTTCATTTGTTATTTAGTATCATATTCTTGCAAAATGTATTTTTATGTCTTTATACTTTTTTTACATTGAGTTTTTATACTTTTCTTTTTTCTATATTAAGTCTCTATACTTTTATTTTTTTTGACATTTAGTCATTCTGTAACCGTTTTGTTAGTTAAAAAGAGTAAATGTCAATAAAAAGTACAGAAACTCAGTCTTGCAAAATAAAAATACAAGGACTTAATGTGGGTAAAAATAAAAATACAGAAACCTTGAAATGCGTTTTTCCTATTTTAATCTTCAGGTTCATTATGACATTGTATTTTAGTTCATAAAATGATAAAAAAACAAGAAAATCCAACATAAACATTTAAAACAGATATATAAAAAGGATATTAATATTTTTGAACACAAACTTTCGAAAGTGAAACTTTCTTGGGTTATTAAGGAAGTTACTTTCTTAGACCTGTTTAATTTAGTTATTTTATGTTGTTGATAGCAAGGATGAGCAAAACCAAACCAAATTGAAAACCTGAATCAAGATTATAAACTTGGTTCGGTTCAATTGGTAATTTAAAAAAAAATTAACTGAACTAATCAAATTAAACCAAACCAAAATTTTACTTTAAAAATTGAAAATCGAAACGAACTCACCATACTTGACCGACTCAATTTGATGGGTGAGCGGAATTCCAGCTTGGTTCGAACTAAATACTCACCCCTAATTGATAGTTTTTAGCAAGTAGCTGACAACTGATAGCATGTAGCAAGAAAATGATTCATAATAACGTTTGGTGAATACTTTTCTAGTTGTTTTTGATATATTATGAAATTACTAAAATTGATACAATCTTTATTTAAGATAAAATACATGCCTTGCTTGGTTTGTAAAACTAAACTTCTTAGATATTGACTTCCCATAAAGTTTACTTTATAATGTTTAGTTTATTTTGTACTTCTCATATATTGTAAATTAATTTATTAAATGAATACATATTATTTAAAAGTAAATGACATAAGATACCCTTTTATTTTAAAAAACCATCACATTACTGTAACTTATGCATATGATAACTCACATTCTTTTATTAAGGAAATAACTATTTTTTTATTAACAAACACTATCAATTAAAAAAAAAACATATTCAGTAATAGATAATATCTTAAAAGACATTAATATGACTAAAAAAAGATTAAGTAAATTTCAACAACAATATTAATCAATATTAATATTTGACCTAAATAGCATCGAGTAGTAATAAACCAGGCACATGGGTTTTTTTTTTTTAATTTTTTCAAGAATATTGAAAATGTAATCCATTTCTAAGGGGTTAAGTATAATTTTCTTCCTACTTTGATAATCTCTTCTTAAGTTAACCCTTATATTTTCATAGCTCTCCCTTTAACGACAATTCTTTCATTCACCACTTCATACTCATTTTAAAGCAATCAGGAAGCTTTCAAATGTGTTCTCAAATAGCTTCCATTACATTACCCAATTTATTCACATGTCTAGAAAGTTCCTCGGTAACTTCTACATATTCATTTCTTTTTCTTTTATTTTTAGCTATTAGTGGTGGATCATTCATTGTAGGAGTTGATTGGGTTGATTGATTTTGATTAGAAGAATTTGCTACCTCATGGTCATTATTGAATGCTCCAACATCATGGTCCAAACCAAATGACTCATACTGCTCCTCTTCCTCCTGCATTTCTTCAACTACATCAGCTGGATTATCTGCAGCATCTCCAATTGCTCCATCACTTTCATACACACAATCAAGCTCATAATAATATGAAAATGATTTAAATCTCAATCCTACTGCCTGATGACTCTACAAGACGAAATAAATTATTGTTAATAATTAATTTGTTAACATAAATTATGGATAATTAAAATTTAAAGATTAAAAAAAAAAACCATAGAAAGCCACCGTGATCAATTCAAGGATGGCGGGCATTAGACAACAAAGGACATCTGTATCTTATTTGCAGGGTCATCAGACAAATACGACGTCGTTAAAAACAACCGCTAAATCTCAAAATTCAAAAATAATTTCGCCACGTTGGCAATCCTCGTGAAACTTGAACCATCCAATCAACTAAACTCTCTTCTTTTACAGCCGAAAAAAAATGAAAACTTTCCCGCTCAAATACCTCCTTTTGCTACCTTGTCAATCCGCGTGAACCCATCTCAACCAATCAAAACCACCTCCTTGTAGTATTTATATAGGCAGCATTCATGCGTCTCTTCACAATTCACATATCCAATTCAAAGAAAAGGTTGAATTCTAATTTGAAATCGGACACAATGAGTTCAACTGCAACTGCTGCTGCTACAACAAAGGGAGGCCGAGGCAAATCCAAAGCCAAGGCAGTGTCCAGATCCTCAAAAGCCGGTCTGCAATTTCCGGTGGGTCGGATCGCCCGCTTTCTCAAAAAGGGGCGATACGCTCAAAGGGTCGGGTCTGGATCCCCTGTCTATCTCTCCGCCGTTCTTGAATATCTTGCTGCTGAGGTATATTTCTTAATTGTTTAATTCTAAATTTGTTAGGGTTTGCTCTTTTTATGTGTGTGATGTAATTAATTGTGAATCTTGATTTGTGGGCCAGGTGTTGGAGCTTGCTGGAAATGCAGCGAGAGACAACAAGAAGAATAGGATCATACCAAGGCATATACAACTGGCCGTAAGGAATGATGAGGAATTGAGTAAGCTGCTTGGGGCGGTGACTATTGTTAGTGGTGGGGTGTTGCCTAAGATTCATCAGACTTTGTTGCCTAAAAAGGGTGCTAAGGCCGGCGGCAAGGGTGAAAACGGCAGTCTTTCTCAGGAATTCTAATTTTTTTAAAATGGCCCTGTTTTGTTATTTTGTTATTTCTGTTAAGTAAGGTAGGGTTAGTTTTGTTGATTTGGTGTAGGGATATTGGGGGATAAAATATTAAATAGGGTGTTGATATCATTAGTAATGAAATGAAATTGGCCTTTGATTTGTAAATGTCTCCTTTTGGACTCAATGAAATTTGTTGGCACAACATTAGTACTCCGATGACTATCGCTTCTATTTCTCTGTCAATTTTTTTCCATTTGTTTTAACATTTGAATTTTGGATGGGGAAATCATAATTTACTAAAAGATTATATTTAGAAATAACCTATACTTTTGAATTGAAGATTAAGAAAATTGTCATTTTATTTTCACATCTGCTTTGATGAGTTGAAGGTTTAGGGTACTATTTTAATAAAAAATGGCCAATGAAATGAATCAACTAGTTGAGGGGTTGAATTTGAAACAATATTAATGAGCCATAGTGAGTAAGATGGTAAAAGCCCGGCCTTGGAGAGTTGAATTTTGTTGATGGGATGGGCTAAAGCTACAGCAGAAGCCTATTCAATCCGTCAAGAGTTCGATGCCTTCACGTTGCCGATCCGAACCCTTCACCCTCACCCATTCATATATATATATACCCCTTTATCAATTGAAATTGCCACATTCGAAAAAAGGAAAAAAAAAAAAAGACAGTTTGGTGAATTGGAGTGAAGCAAAGCGATGAGTTCGGCAGGATCGACAAAGGGAGGCAGAGGGAAGGCTAAGTCTACTAAATCCGTTTCCAGATCTCAGAAGGCAGGTCTTCAGTTCCCCGTCGGCCGTATCGCCCGTTTCCTTAAAGCTGGCAAGTACGCCGATCGTGTTGGTGCTGGTGCTCCTGTCTATCTATCCGCCGTTCTTGAGTATCTTGCTGCTGAGGTTAATTAGTTTCTTCTCTTCTTTTTTTAGTTGGCTTTTGATTGCTTTATTAGTGATCGTGTGTCTGTTTTTGTTTTATTATCGCATTGTAACTTGCAGAAAGTTGTGGACTTTCTATTGTGGCTGACTGATGCTTTCTTATTCGGAATCTTCATTCTATAATAAATGTTTACTCCTCTTCTTCTATGTTTTTTTTTGATTAAATAAATTTGAAACAGAAGAAAATGGTGGTTGATGGATTTCCGATTGTGTTCTGTAGTCTTCAAATAAAAAGAAAATCCTACATTGTCTCAAGTAATTATAATATATAATACTTTTGACTGGTTTAAAATAAAGTGGATTTGAATGATAGTCCATGTAAATGTGCTATGTCACGGAGGATGATGGGGCTAGCATAGCAATGGGTGTAGTAGATTAGATGCTTATTGCAAATGTATATTCCTACCTTGTGTGAATGATACAATTGGGCTCTAACCAGGAATTTATCTTCATCAGAGATGTTCACTTCAGTTCAGTTCATAGGATGATAATTTTTGTGGCCTCCAAATGTTGTGGCGTTGTTGCTGTTTCGGGTGCTTCCTTGTGCAATACTATCTACTGTCATTGTTAAAGTAGTTGTTATGCTTAATTACTTGTGCTTTGTGGTGGTTGTTTTTTTTTTTTTGATCTTTAGCCTTGCCTGCACCTCCCCTGTAGTTGCGAAATTTCTAAATTACTATTCATTAATAAATTTATATACAGATAGAGAGAGAGAGAGAGAGAGATTTGTTTGTAATGGATTTTGGGGGAATTGGAGATGCAGGTTCTTGAACTTGCTGGAAATGCTGCAAGGGACAACAAGAAGAACCGGATAGTACCAAGGCACATTCAGCTAGCAGTGAGAAATGATGAGGAGCTAAGCAAGCTCTTGGGTACAGTTACCATTGCAAATGGTGGTGTTTTGCCAAATATCCATCAGACTCTCTTGCCAAAGAAGGTTGGCAAAGGGAAGGCCGACTTTGATCCCGCTTCCCAGGAGTTCTAATGCAATGTAATGTAATGATATGGTATATAATATAAGAGATCTTTTACATTGCTCATTACATTCCATTACATTTTATCAAACATTACATAAGTTCTACATTTCGATTTCAACTTCCAATCCCATCCCCTTCTATTCTGGCTTTCCCCCTCTAGAACTGTTGCTACCATTATTATTATTATTATTATCATCATCATCATCGTCATTTTTTAAAAGGAGGGGGAAAGATGAGGATTTATCTTACAAAAACTATATGTGGAACTCTTGATTTATTCATACATTAATGAAATGAAAATTTTAATAATAATAAAAATAAATAAAGCAAGTGGATTTGGATTTTGTTTACTATTGAAGAATGTGTTTGCTTTGCTTTTGAATATTGAATAAATACCAAATTGGTATTCACAAATTCTTCATACCCAAGTTTTGGTTCTAATTCTATCAAGGAATTTAATTTAATTTTTAAATGATTTTTTTTTAAATTGTACTTATTTTTTTTATTGGCAATTTTGAAGTCTAGAGAAGCATTTGATTGATCACCACACAAATGAAAGATGGATTATCAAATTCCAATTGTCCACTCCTGTTAATAAAAGGGTGCTGATATTTGCACTCCCTTAATTAGTAAATACACTCCAATAAATTATTAAGGATCAATATATCCTCATATTCTTTTAAACCCATCCATCATGTTTTCACTTTTCATTAGTTTCCTATATAATGTTGATTATCATGGAAGCACTACAAATGAATACCGGACTTGCAGTATATTCCTAAGACTTTTTAATTTTATTTTTAAATAAATTTAAAAAGAAAAATGTGTATTAAATTTGTAATATATCTCCTAAGACACTTAAATTTTATATATTAAATTAAATCAATATATAAAAAGCATCTTTGTTCTAAAATATACTTTAATTGGTAGTCAAAAACAATAAAATAGTTTGTTTTCTTGTTAAAAATAAACAAATCATTGTTTAAAATATATTTGTACATATAGATTTATACGTTATACATTTTTTTTTAATTATAAGTGGCATTTTTACTTAATTTTTGAAGATTGAGATAAAAAAAAATCTTAAGAAATGAAACATTTGTTGCATGGTAACGAATATTGATAATAATATGAAAACTTGTGTATTGGTTATTTTTAAATTGTATAAAAGTCACAGCTAATTATATATATGTAAAAATTTTACTTGAATAAGTATATACTTGATATATGTGATGTATATATATAGAAGATATTTG
>CANYLF010134485.1:0-20832 GCA_948193215.1 Bocquillonia castaneifolia
GTCTCTAATTTATCAAAATCCGTCTCTAAATCCGTCTCTAATTAGAGACGGATCAAATTCCGTCTCTAATTCCGTCTCTAATTAGAGACGGATCGCGTCCGTCTCTAAAATCCGTCTCTAAATCGGTTTTATTTAGTAGTGATCAATGAATCTTATGTATTGACAAAAATAACTATTATAAACAGTATAATATTTTTATCCCAAAATCCACGTATATTTTACTTTTTATACTCCACACAAATAAATATATTGTTTATTCATGTTGAAAAATGTAATTTTTTTTAGGATATAAATTGTTGCTCAATATATTTGATAACATATATCTAATTTTTCTCTAAAATAACTAGTTAACACCGTTTTCAAGATACGATTTAAAAAAAAAATATTATTCCATAAAAGGAAATAGAGAGCCTCCTTGGACTTGCTCTTAGAGCATATCCAAGACACTACTTAGGCCACTCTCTATTTCCTGAGGGAAAATAGTTTTTTTTTTTAATTGTATATTGAAATTTATGTTAATTGGTTATTTTAGAGAAAAAATTGAATGTAGGTTGTAAGCCTATTGAGCAATTATTTATGCCCTTAAAAAATCACATTTTTTTCAAGACAAATAAATAAATAATTTATTTGAATGTGGAATAAAAAGTAGAAAATCCATAATTTTCTAGATAAATAGGGTGGCCCTATTTTCATAGCATAAATTACTATGGCCAGAGCAACTCCATTTACTAAATTTTAATTTTAATTTGAAAAATTATCTTTATATTTAACATATAGTTATTTCCAAATTATTATAAGAAAGTATTCCTATTTAAGTTTCAACAGACTTAGAATGACGTAAATGAAAATTTCATTTTTTTCTACTTAAAAATTAACCTGTCAATAAATTTTAAAATTGAATATAATAATTAAGCAAATTTTTAAATTTTGAAAATGTATTATT
This sequence comes from Bocquillonia castaneifolia, assembly GCA_948193215.1. Taxonomy (NCBI): domain Eukaryota; kingdom Viridiplantae; phylum Streptophyta; class Magnoliopsida; order Malpighiales; family Euphorbiaceae; genus Bocquillonia; species Bocquillonia castaneifolia. The sequence goes on from CANYLF010134485.1 coordinate 944, forward strand.
TTATTTTAGAATATGTCATATATAGATCATTTTTTTATATTTATGTTTAATAGGTAGTGTCAAGAAATAAAAATTATACTTCAATAATCGAATATCAATAACAAGTAATAGTAAATAAAATAAGTCTTTAATTTTAGTTTGATACTAAATTATCTTTATTAAGAAAACTTAATTATATGGAATTATAGTTTTTTTTACCTTTTTTTTGTACCGATTTGCAAGTTTCAAAATTTGATTTACTTTTTACCTTTTTTTACTTGAATATTAATTAAACTCATTAATTATTTTTAAAATGTATTTTTCCATAAAAAGGAATATATAATTAGAAAGAAAATGGTATTAAAAAAGGATAGAATATTATTACAATAATTAATCTTATAAAATATATGATAGTTAATTTAACATACTAGATATATGGTTAGTTTTGTCAAATTAAAATTTAATGAATAGAGTCGCTTTGGTCATAGTAATTATATTCTGGAAATAGAGCCACCTGATAAATATTGTAGTGTTTATAATAGTTTGAGTGAAATAAAGAGGGTTGTTGGACTAACCCTTGCACTCAGTTTGGTTTAAGGGATGGTAAGGGATATGAAAGGACAATTAGAAGGAATATCTAATATCTCTTGTTTGAGAGTTTTTTTATTTTTTAAAATAGAAATAATAAGAAGGGATAATGTATTCCATCTACTCCCATTTTTTTGTTCCCTCAAATTGAGGGAATAAAAGTTATCCCTCCATTTACATTAAAAATATTTATTAAATATTACTATTTTGCCATTATTTATCGTTATCCTTTCTTCTCCTTCAAGACTTTTAAACATAAGATATCATTTAACCTTTCCTGTCATCTCCTTTCTTTTCTTCGGGATTTTTTTTTCTTTTCTTGTTCTTCCATAACTAATTAAACAAACTAGTGAAAGTTGGTACAGTTGGTAGAGTTGGTAAAGTCATTCTGGTTTTCAATGAGAGGTCTCGAATTCGAGCCTCGCCTTCAGTAGAAGAGGGCAAGGGTCTTATATGGGCCATAATTGGGCGTCAGCTCCCTCGTAGTGGATTAGTTTAGGTCCAAAGGGCCTAGGATACCACTGTACGCAATACCTATATATATATATATATATATATATATATATATATATATATATATATATATATAAACTAGTTAGACAAGGTCCATGTGTTAATTTTTGATTTTTGTATATCATATATTTTTTAATTAATTTATGTCGATGAAGCACCAACACTTCAATAAGAGGGGCTATGCGATGTCTCATACTTTCTAAATATATGCGACACTTACCATCACGCAATTTACCCGGCAAGCCCTCGATAACCATCACGCGCCTCCATTATTCACCATTTGGTTAAATCGAAACCTAAAAGGGATTTCGGTCTCCAACTCTGATCTAACCCTTACCGTTGTTGTTGGCATCATGGTCTTGCCTTAATCCGCTCCCATCAAGCCGATGAACAAGATACCAAAGCCAATTCATGTGAAAGATGGCCGAAAATGGACGAACAATGAAGCTTAACTTTCAAATAATGAGTGATTAAATTTAAGGAAAAGCACGTCATTGGAAAGAGGAAAGTTATGGGCTTCATTTTGATAGCAACTACGTCATCATAGGTGGCCGAAATAGGTAGAACAGAGGGAAAGAGTGAAATTGGTTTGCTATAGGAGTTTTAGAGAGTTTAGGGGTCTTTTGTAGTTTTATAGCAAGTTTTTATCTTCTAATTTCATCCCTAGCAGTTGATTTATGTATTTTGGAATTATTTTATTATTATATCTTCAATATATTATTATACTAATTAATTATAAATAATATCTTAGTCATAAAATTATTTAATGTTTGATTGAAGCCCAAAATTTGATTTATTATGTTTGAATTCAATTTGTTAGAATGTTATTTACATCTATGCTTAATTTATTTACCCTAAAAGTAAAATTATTCTTAGAAAGAAAAATTAACGGTGTTACATTCTCCCCACCTTAAGAAAATTCATCCTCGAATTTAGAATCATACCTTACTTCTTAAACAAAGTGGGGGAACTGCTCCTTCATATCTTGCTCCAACTCCCAAGTGCAATCCTCAATAGAATTATTTCTCTACACCACTTTCACCATCGGAATTGTCTTGGATTGTAGTCGTCTCGCTTGACTATTAATGATCGCCACTGGATACTCGTCATACATCAACTCTTCTCCAATTTCAATATCATCAGTCTAAATTACGTGTGACTGATCCAGAATGTACTTTCTCAACATGGATTCATGAAAAAAAAACTAGATGTATGCTGGTTAACTTTAGTGGTAAGGCCAATCTGTAAGCCAGATCACCAACCCGAGACTTAATATCATACAGACCAACATATCTAGGTTCCAACTTGCTCGTCTTACTAAACTTCATCACACCCGTAATGAGTGACATCTTCAGAAATACCCAATCACTAACATCAAAAGAAACATCCTTCCTCTTAGAATCTACATAGCTGGTATATCTACTAAAAGCTGCTTTCAACCTCTGTTATATCAATGGAAGATGTAATTTTAACCAACTCAGGTCTAGAAAGTTGCCTCTCACCAATATCCCAACATAATGGGGATCTACACTTACTACCATACAACGCTTCAAACAATGACATCTCAATGTTTTCATGATAATCGTTGTTATAAGCAAACTCTATTAATGGAATGTTCACATCCCAATACCCACCAAAATCCATAGTACACATCCAAAGCATATCTTCCAAAGTCTATATAGTTCCCTCAGACTTTCCATCCGTCTAAGGGTGAAAAGCCGTGCTAAAATCAAACTTGGTTCCCAAAGCTAACCGCAGCTCTCTCCTAAACATTTATGTGAATCTAGAATCTCTATCTGACACAATGGACTCTGGAACCCCATGCAAACGTATTATCTCAGAGATGTAGAACTTGGACAACTTCTACACAGTATAGTTCTTCACAGGCAAAATGTAACCTGACTTAGTCAACCTATCAGCAATCACTTAAGATTAAGTCAAACCAACTCAGAGTACGAGTTAAACCAGTCACAAAGTCCACAGTAATCATGTCCCATTTCTACTCAAGAATGGGTAATGGTTGCAACAACCCATAGGGTCTCTAGCGCTCTAACTTCACCTTCTGACATGTCATACACCTACACACGAAGTCTACTATGTCTTTCTTCATTTTACTCCACCAATACATACTTTTCAAATCCTAACACATCTTAGTTGCTCTAAAATGCACACTATAATGTGTATAATATGCTTCCTCCATAATTTCTTTATGCAAATCATCAATCTTAGGGACACACACCCTAGTGCCCATCCTTAGAATACCTTCACTATCAACTCTGAATTCCTCATGCTACCTTGCTACACTTGCACAAATATCTTTTACAATTCAGGGTCTCGCATCTATGCTGCTTTGACCTGATCGAGGAACATAGATTTCACTCTGAATTGTGCTATCAAGCATCTAGACTCACTTAATCACCACTGTAATCCTCAATCAAACAGCTTATCTATTTCTCTGAATAAGGGTCTCCTCTTTACCCTAATGTAAGCAAGACTACCAGCTGACTTCCTGCTCAAAGCATCTGCTACTATGTTTACTTTTCCCAGGATGATACAGAATTGAGCAATCATAATCCTTTAGCAACTCCAACCATCTGGTCTATCTCATATTTATGTTGCTTTGCTAAAATATATACTTCAAACTTTTATGACCAACATATATCTCACAGGGCATACCGTACAAGTAATGCCTCCAGATTTTCAAGGCAAACACTACAGCTACCAACTCCAAGTCATGACTGGGGTAATTCCGCTCATGGATTTTCAACTGCCTTGATGCATAAGCCACTACTCTGCCATTCTGCATTAACATATATCTTAATCCCACTCCCGAGGCATCACAGTATACAACATATCCCTCAGTACCTGAAGGCAAAGTCAACACAAGTGTTCCAGTCAACTTTTCCTTCAGCAATAGAAAGCTATTCTTACAAGCTTCATCCTAGTCAAATCTCACATTCTTCTATGTAAGCCTTATCACGGTGATGCTATCCAAGAGAAATCTTACACAAACCTCCTACAATAACCTGCCAAGCCCTTAAAATTTCTAATCTCTATGATAGTAGTAGGTCTGGGCCAATCTAATAATGCTTCAATCTTCTTAGGATCAACCTGTATACCTTCTTTGGACACCACATGCCCTAAGAAAGCCACACTATCCAACTAGAATTCATACTTCAAGAACTTGGCATATAACTGCTCTCTCCTCAGTGTCTTCAATGCTATAATTAGATGTTGTTTATTCTCCTAAATACTCTTAGAGTATACCATAATATCACTAATTAAACCATCATAAACCGATCTAGAAATGGTATAAATACTCTGTTCATCAAGTCCATAAAGGTTGCTGGAACATTAGTCAACCCAAAGAACATCATTAAAAACTTATAGCGACCACATCTAGTATAGAATGCAGTTTCAGGCACATGTGCTCCTCTATTTCTCAACTGTTGATAACCGGACCTCTAAATCAATTTTTAAAAAGCATTGTGCACCTTGCAATTGATCAAACAAGTCATCAATTTAGGAAAGCAAATATTTGTTCTTCACAGTCACCTTATTCAATTCTCTGTAATCAATATAGAGTCAAAGCGTGCCATCTTTCTTCTTTACAAACAATATAGGTGCACCCCGGGGAGAATTTTTGAGTCTGTTGAACCCTTTTCAAATCATTTTCTGAAACAGCTCCTTAAACCCTTTTGTAATTCTACACTAGTCATTATGTAAATTGGAACAAAGATAGGAGTTGCTCCAGGTACTACATCCATACATATTCAATCTTTCTATCTGTTCCCACCCTAGCAAATCCTTCAAAAAACATCAGGTTACTCACACATTCCGGAAACTTCACTTACATTATCTGTTTCCAGAGTTATGTCTCTAACGAGGCTACGTTCCCCTGAAAACCACGCATATTTGATTATCTAACAACTACAATAGAATTTAGATTCTAATGTGACTCACACTTCTCACCTCAGAATTTGGACTTATCATCATAAGGTTTTATGAAAATCATCTCTTTCATTCTTTTGCAATTAAAAGTGCCATAACATTGGAACACCCAGTCTATTCTAGGGATCACATCACAATTCAATACATCTAACAATACTAAACCCACCATCCTTTCTCAGCTTGATGTCATCGTGGAATCATAAAGAAAAATAATGTCAGTGGTCAAGGTGTTACTCAATGAAATAACCACTAACAAAGGGATCCCTATCCTAGATCCTCAGCCATTTTCTACAGTTAAACAAGCTAAAGCTTTTAATCACTGAATCTATCGTCTCACACTTTTGTTGCTATGATAACATAGCTTCAAATCAAAACTCTTACGTAGAGGAGTGTTCTGTAACTTGCACTTCGTATATAACATAGGACTTCATAGTTCTTCTACTTACATCTTTTATGTCCGGAGGACTTCACACTATTCAACTTTTATCTAAAAATTCTCAAAATTAAAATAACAGTTCATAAAATTATTTAAAACTCATATTACTTTCTTTTTACTTCGGAGTCTCAACAGTATGTCCAGAGGCAACTACCCATAAGTAACCCCAATGTAATTAATAATGTAACTCGTAATGCATGACTATTGATATGACTCTGAACTTTGCTATATGTTTTGATGTTATTATAAAATAGTAAAATGAAATGCATCAATCTACATGCAAATTATAAATATGTTTACTCACTTCCGCTGGACATAGGTATCAAGTCCTAAAACAATTAAAAGAAACATTCCCTATAAATATTTCAAAAAAAAAATCTCTCTTTTATGATTATAAAACTTATTTATCATTATGATATCATAACTCAAATAAATTTCGTGGCCACTAGTTATAGAAAATATTATATCAATATAATATTAAATCCCTTTATAGGTATAAGTCCTTACAGATTTCAGATGATCACATCTCGCACCTCATTCTTAATAGCCGTATCATTTTTTACTTGTGAAGTTTCCTTCTGCACCTATGCCAAATCATTGGTATCGTCATAAAAACTTATATTGTTATGTAAACTACCTATTTTAACCTTTATTTTAACTACCGATTCACATACTCAATGTCTATATAAAATGTACATGTACTAATGCAACATTTTTAGGCCTTCTCACATTCTGAAAATAACCAAACAAACTTTAGAAATAGACAAAAAATTTAACGGTACACTGAATTCTAAAAATAGGGGAAATATATCAAAGACGAATACAACCCCATGCTGTAGTGGTTTCAAGAAAAACTCTGACAATCTACTGAAACAATTTAAGCATATTACTAGATCTGGCTCTGATACCAACTTTGTTACGACCTAAACTCGAGGTATGTGACCAGCGCCAGGGAACAAGAAAGCTATATGCTACCGGAACTTATAGCTAGCCAAAACCTGGTAAACATGATTTATATATATAGCCAACACATACATATAATAAAATAACCCACTAAAAAATAATACAATAATTACATGATAAGTACATAATAACCGCCAACATCATAGCTGGAGCGACCAAGGTTAAATTCATCCAAAATATCCATCAGTGTAAACATCCACATACAATGGTATAGTAATTATAACAGATAAACAAAATTCATAACAGACATTCAAGATACCAACATCCTAGATGACAAGCTACCACTCCAGCTCTAGAGTTTACAACATCCAAATACATAACATTAAAACCTACATACACAGTGCCAGTGAAGAAGAAGATCGGTGAAGCGACTTGACTGTAAAGGTCTGAGCTGAAGAATCATGAGAAAAATAAATTGAGGGGAGTCAGGCATCACTATGTGTGTGTGTGTGTGTGTGTGTGTGTTCATGCAAATACTATATATACATGCATGCATTTCCATGAGTAACAACAAATTCCAAACAATGGAGGAGGACAGAGGTAGAACCCTAACTCTCTAAATTCTTCCTATAGCCTTTAGGCTCTCTTAATCTGCACGATTCTCTTAATTTAACATTAATTATCTGGTGCCCTAGACTCATCGAGCAAGCCACTGCCTTAACTAATCAAGATCGGTGCCCGAGACTCATCGAGCAATCCCCACCTTTAACGTCTTAAACAATCAGGATCGGCGCCCGAGACTCATCGAGAAAGGCCCGTCCTTAGCATTAAATTTATGTAAACGTACTCAATTCTTGTGTGCACACAGGCTGGTGACGCCCACAAGGTAACTCATCCCACAACCATCTTCCTTCCACAAGCAATAATCACAATCACAGTAGTAGGAACAAATATGCATATATATACATAACAACAACACAACATAATATATATTCATATATAAATATAAATGTTATTAAATATTATTATACTAAATGAATATGCTAATTAAAGTGTACACCATGTTATAAATATGATTAATAGAATGAAATGCATAATATGAGCAACATATAGATATAATATTAACTCATAGATTGAATGTGTGCCTTCACGCGATCCTCTACCACTGAGCCCGTCTCGATCTCTAGAACTCTCTATGTAAAGAAATAATAATAGGAATTTAGAATAACATATTAATACCTATTTCCTAGAAATTCTAGAATTATATTTAAAGAATCTTAATAACCTATTCTATTCCTAACGATATGACGAATTCAACATATGGTAATCATTTAAACTCGATATCACATTTTACGAGAACATTCTATAGAAACTTTGGCAGAACATCCCCTATAAAATGGACATGTCTCTACTAAAGTGGAGCCCATCCTGCAAAAAAAAAACTCACTTCTATTTCCAACAACATATACCGAGCCTCCCAAAATATCTGAATTTACCATCAAAATCAAAGCAATCTAAAAGTTCATAGAATTCAATATAACCAATCACCATCCAGTATCATATTAATTATCAATTTCCATATCAACTCGGCATACCATAATCAATTCCATATCATGTATAATATATTCATTATTAATACCTAACACCCAATCATAAATACATTCTATACCAACATTCACTTTACTTTCCTTATATTTTCTTAATTTCCTTTTTATAAAATTAATACCATAACCTATTACATATATTCATAAACGTTCAATATCCTTATCATTAACTTAATTCCAATATAATCCAACAATATAATCATTCTAATTATTCACTTATATACCTAAAATTCTTATTTAATATCTATTTCACCTTCTCGAGCTGTTATCGAATTTAATTCTCTTTATAATTTCATTATCCAACTAGTATAATAAAATCAATATTAATTTATTTTCATCCAAATATAATTCGATCCATACTTTACTTTTATATACAAATTTTTTTATTTACTTTTCCCTATCTTTATTCTTATTAACTATTCGATAACTACGAACATACATAATATCCTGCTTAACCATACATTAATAATTCTAGTAAATTATCAAAAATTTATTTCTAACACACTTTTATCTATTTATCATCCTAACAATTCAGTTAAAGCCTAAACATATTATTTTAGTCAAATTTCAAGCATTTTGAGAAGTTCCACACACTGCATATTAACTTCCGAGATTTTTAGTTTAAAATCTATAAGGAATTTCACTATTCGACCTTTACAAAAGTTATTCGGAATAATTTCTACTATTTTTTTAAAAAATATTTCAGGAATTTTATGGATTGATGTCCAAGCGCCACCGCCGCTAGCTGGGGCGCGTGAAGCTCACGCACCGCCACTAGTGGCTGTGTTTGGCCACTAGAAACACTCCCTTAGGGAGTGCGATTCACCCAGCAAGCCTTCCATAACCATCACGTGCCTCCATTATACACCCGTGAATCGAAACCCAAAAGGGATTTCGGTCTTCAACTCTAATCTAACCTTTACCGTTGTCGTTGGCGTTATAGTCTTACCTTAATCCGCTCTCCTTTAAACTAGTGTATAAGATTACATATGCAATTCATGTGAAAGATGGCCTAAAATGGATGAATAACAAAGGTTACCGTCACTGGAGATGTTAAAGCTTAACTCTCCAAAATTGAGTGATTAAATTTAAGGAAAAGCACATTAAAGAGGAAGTTGTAGGCTTCATTCTGATAGTGGTTAAATCGTCAGAGGTGGCCGTAAAATGTAGAACGGAGGGGAAGAGTGAAATTGGTTTACTCTTGCAATTTCAGAGAGTTTAGGGGCCATGTGATAATTTTCTGGCAATGTTTTTATCTTCCAATTTCATCTTCGGCAGCTAATTTATATATTTTGGAATTATTTTATTATTATTTATTATTCTAATTAATTACAAATAATATCTTAGTCGTAAAATTATTAAATGTTTGATTGAAGCATAAAATTTGATTTATTATGTTTGAATTCAATTTCTTAGAATTTTATTTACATCTATACTTAATTTACTTACCCTAAAATTAAAATTATTCTAAGAAAGAAAAATTAAGGGTATTACACACTCAATGACCAATTTGCCCAAATATTTAAATTTCGATTAATTTACCCACTAACTTGTTAAAAATGGTCAATTTCACCCAATTTCTTCCTTTAATCACATAAATGTTATAAATTACACTCAAATTTATCGTTAAACATGTAATTAATGTTAATATAACAAAAAACATAATTTTTAAGAGTAAAAATTAAAATTAAAATTAAAATCACCACTAAAAATTGCATTTTTTTTCTTCTCTATTGTCCATTTCATTCTTCTCTATTGTCCATTTCAATTTCAATAAATTCATTTTTGGCCTAATTGCAAAAATATGCATGACCTTTAGCATGTTTTGCATTTTTATCAAAACCTTTCAATTTTGACAATTGTATGCATGAACTTTTTTAATTTTGCAATTGTATGCACAGACGTGTTTTTCGTCAATTGCCACATCAAAACGACGCCGTTTTGACTACCTGAGGTTGTACATGTCATCAAATCTCTGATGGAAAACACGTCGGTGCATACAATTGCCAAAATTGAAAGGTTTTGATAAAAATGCAAAACACGCTAAAGGTTATGCATATTTTTGCAATTAGGCCTTCATTTTTTTTGTCAAAAAACAATTTTTATTATTTTTTATAAAAATAAATATTCTATAAGATTTGTTCTACATTTCTTTTATATTTAGAACACTATTTAAATAAAAAAAAGATTGAATTTGATAGACATTTACTTATTAAAAGAAGAAACTTGGTGATATTGACCATTTTGACAAATTGGTGGGTAAATTAACTGAATTTTAAAATATGGGGAAATTGGATATTGGATACAAGTTCAGGGGGCAAATTGACCTTTAAGCCATTTATTTACTATATGAATTTTTTTGAGAAAAATCTACCATAAATGTTTATCATAATTAAATACTATAATTTAAAGCAAAACTTTAAAAGATTGGAATGTCATAAGTCACTCTCCAAAGAGAGTGTCACATGACACTCAATACCTAACTCAATTTTGAGATTTATATAATTTAAAGAAAAATTTTAAAGATTGGAATGCAGTGTGTCACTCTCTCCAAGGAGAGTGCCACATAGCACTCAATACCTAGCTCAATTTTAAGCTCTCTCTTTCTCTCTCTTTCTTTGTATGTGTGTGTGTCTATATGTCCAAATCTACCCCTTTAATTAATTAATATGAATATTCTTTCTAATATTTTATTTTAACTATATTTTTTTAATTTAAGTATATTTACATTTTTTATATATACTAAATTAATAAAATGTGCAAACCTACTACCTTCAATTAATAAATATTAATATTCTTTATAATATTTTACTTAAACTCTTTCTCTTTTAATTTAAATATGTTTTGTATAATATTTATTTAAAAAACAAATAATTCATAAAATATTTTGATACAAAATGATTGGAATATTTATCCTTAAAATATATTTCATAACCTTAAAATATGCATATAAAAATATTAAAATATCTAAGAATATGTCTATTAAGATATTATTTCACCTATGATTTATCAAATAATTAATTAGATTTTTCTAATGTTAATTTTAATTTGTTTCTTAAAGGATAACAAAAGTGATGAAATTAAAATTTTATCTTTAAAGTAATATTTTTACAACATTTTATAAACAATTTTTTTCATTTCTTTAAATATCAGAGCATAAAGAATTTTATGAAATTTTAATTTATCTTGATCATATTCAATCAAAAAGTGTAATCTTCTTTCGAAATCATATGATATATAAAATTTATTAAAGTTTACGTAATTTATATTTAATTGACTATACCATCTTTATTAGTTTATGGTATTTATTTTTAATCATATAAAATTAATATCACTTTAATATGTGATTATAATTAAATATAATACTTTGATTATTTTAATTTTAATTAATATTTATCATTTTTTAATAATTAATTTGGCATGGGTGAGTCTCGAACTTAAGACCTTTCACTCATGCCTATTTGGGTAGTACTAGTCCATCTAAGATAGATTGATATATTTATCAATTATTTATATATAGCATGTATAAACAATTAAAACTATACCCGCGCATCGCATACAAGAGAAACATATACTTTAGTTATAATAAAAAAGAATGACAGGAGAAATAAATACTTTAAAAATCAATGTGCAATTGTGCAGTAATATAATTTGTCAACACAAGGAGGGTGTAAAACACAAATTAAATATAAAAAATTAAAGTGATAAAAGGAGAATCCAAGCATAACTTGCTCTTTTTTTTTAGATAGTTTTACCCTTTATTGGTGTTTGAAGTTGATAGCAATAATCTCCCATTCTCGAGTGTTGATGTTATTAGTTTTTTTGCTAAGTAGGGAATTTTATTAGTCCACCAGGGGTGGAAAAAGAACAAAAGCTCAAAGTGTTTTCGTCCCTAAAGGCTACGACACTGAGCAGGAGTAAGAGAAATACAACCTAATCAAATAGAGACTGAAAACTTCTATACACATCATTACTGGAGTATGAAAACTCCTTGTGTTTTAGTTTATGAATATATACAGCACCAAAAATACTTGTCTAATGATCTTGTCACCATTGGGAATGGTGTTTGAGAAGACTCTCCTATTCCTTGCCTTTCAGATACCCCAAATAACAAAATATCAGATAAGGTTCCAAAGCTCACTATCTTGGTGCCGGTGGAGAAGAGCTTCCCATTGGTGGAGGAAATCTGGGACAATTTTAGGCATGACAAAAAAAGGTTCCAAGACCCGAAGAACCAGTTCCATACTGATGCTGCAATAGGGCAATGCAGTAGGATGTGAGCAGTTGTCTCCACCCTCAAACAAGCAGGACAAGCGTCCCCCAAAAGGAAGTTCATGCCTCAGCGAGTCAAGAATGAGTATGATGGAATGGCATCATGCATCACTAGCCAGGAAAAGAGTTTGATGCGTGGAGGAGCTTCACCCAACTAAATCAGCTAAAAGTGATCACTAGTAGGTTTTCGATCTTTGGCTAGGATTGCTTTACAGAGCGATGCGGCTGTGTACCCTTTTTTCTCTAGGTCCCAAATAACAGTGTCAGCAGCATAATTATCAAATTGGTTGGCTTCAACCCACTACAATAGAGATTGGAACAAGTTTGATTCCCCTCCTCTTAGACATCTTCTCCAAGGCATAACCCATCTAGAGATTACAGCTTCCTGAACTGTATAGAATGGCCTTCGATGCAGGTTGTATAGCCCTGGAAACACTTGTCTAAGAGGACCACATGGCAACCAGGGATCATGCCAAAGCAAAGTATTAGCTCCACTATGAACCACCATCCTGCAGTTTTGTGAAAAAAAACAGACCAAGGAGCTCCACTTGAAACACAAACTTTATAGATGCCTTTCTAGAGGTGCGAAAACCCATTCTTTTCAAGAATCTCATCTTGCCAATCCTTTATTCCCGAGGTTGATGCCACTGTTTTTACCCAAAGTGAATTATTATCGCATGTTCTCAACTTCCAAACCCACTTCATTAGTAGGCTATGATTAATAACCTCCATTGGAGCCAAATCTAAACCTCCTAGAATCTTGTTATCACATATCCTCATCCGTGATACCTTGCAGATACCCCCAGATTCTTTTCATTTCCATAAAAAATGAGTCATAATTGACTGAATCCAATTCTGGGTTGTTTTAGGCACAGCAAACACTGATAGGTGGAAGATGGGAATACTTTGTAACACAGACTTAATTAAAACTAAACTTCCTGAGGGTGATTAAAGAGATCCCTTCCAAAGAGTAAGCTTTTGTCTAATCTTGTTGACAATTGGCTCCCATTGGCTTACTGACACAGAACGGGTCGTAAAAGGAAGGCCCAGGAACTTCATGGGGAAGTTTTGTATTTTGCAATTCAACCTTAAGGAAGCCTGTTCAAGACACTCTAGAGGGACATGGATCCCTGCAATGGAACTTTTGCTGTAATTAATTTTTAAACCAGAGATTAGCTCAAAACATCTCAGTAGATGGAATAAGTGATCAAGCATATCAAAATCAAGAGGAAGGAAAATGAGAGTGTCATCTGCGAATTGAAGAAGAGAGATATCATCAACACAATCATCAATTTGTACACCTTTTAACCTATTTCTACTAACTGCCTCAGATAACAAACATTTCACCCCCTCTACTGCAAGGTTGAATAAAAATGGAGATAGTGGGTCTCCCTGTCTAACCCCTCTGTGCATAGTAAAAGGGGGGGGGTGTGTTAGGAGAGCCATTAATTAACGGAGAAACCCACAAGCCCTTCAGCAAGTTCATGATCCATGAGACCTATTTGATGGGAAAGCACATTCTTCGCTTGACTGTCTCTAAATATTCCCAAGAAACACTATCAAAGGCTTTGTTAAAATCCAATTTCAGAAGCAAGAAAGGCTCATGCTTTTCATAAAAAAATGGCAAAGCTCAGTTGCTATGAAAGAACATTCATGCAAGTTCCTCCCTTTAATGAAAGCATGTTCAGACTCAGAGACGACACTTGGGACCACTGGGGCGTGGCGGCTGGCAAGGACTTTGGAAACAGGGTTGAGGATCCCATTCACTAAACTGATGGGTCTGAAATCAGAGAGTTGATGAGCCCCTTGAAGCTTTGGAACCAAAACCATGAAGGAATGATTCAGGTCTCTTGGAATAGATTTTTGAGAATGAAAATCATTGAAAAGTCGAAACACATCAGATTTAATTACCTCCCAAGCTTTTTTATAGAACATAAAATTGCAACCATCCGGTTCTGGAGCTTTTTGATTCCTTAATTTATAACCTTTCACCAATTCTCAGGTCTTCTAATAAAATACCCCATTCATAAAAAAAAAAAATTAAGAAAAGTGAACTAAACAATGTTTATTCTCTTATAGATTTATGGCTGCATTGGTTGATGCATTTGAGTTTGGTTTTTAGCGGACCAAAACGATTGGCTTTTGTTCTTAAAAATCCAAAGTAAACCAAATCAAATAGTTCAGTTTATTTAGATCATGTTCTGTAAGTTTAGCAGTGATCATTATTATTTATTTTAATAATTATTATATACATATTTATTTAAATATATTTATTGAAATTTAGAAAAAAATATATATTAATATAAAAATAAAAAAGAAATTCGATTTTTGATTCAGTTCAATTTATCAAATCATGAAACAAAATCAAAGAACGAAAATTAAAATTCTTTCAAAGTGAAAACCGAATCGATCAACCAAACCAAATGATATGTTCTTCATAAAATGGTTTAGTCCGACTTTGAAGCCTGATTAAAATTTTGCACACCCTACCTATATGATATAAAGAAATTAAAGAGTAAAAAAGGTGGAGACAAAATGAAATTGTAGAAAGGAAACATAAAAAAGTATTGGACATCTTTGCTACTCTAAATCTTTCTATAATAGAGGCACTGATAATTCTTTCAATGACTTGATTTCATAACTCTAAATTATTTTCTATTTTTAGAAAGCAAATTTTCAATAAAAAAAGTTAAAATAAAATTTTTTTGTAGCATTGAATGACGGGAACTTTTAACTAGTAATCTACATTTGTGAATTATTGAAGAATAAAATTAATATAATTGAAACAGGAGGAAAAACATCAGGAAAAAAGACTAAGAGGGAGATTGACAGAGCATATCGTGAGTTAAAAAAGGCAAGTATGCATTCAACTTTATTCTTTAACTTTTTTTTGATAGTTTTTATCCGTATGAATATTTGGAGTCCCATTTGGTGCTCCGACTAATTCCGGATCGAGTGAGTTCTATTTTAGAAACACACTCTCTTCATGTGATCCTAAAGATTGAATCATCGAACTTCAAACATAAAATCTGCAAGTTCAAGTGTTTTACCACATGAACCACGTCTCATGCATATATATATATATATATATATTTTTACTTATCTAAGCTTTGCTTTATCGTTTATAGGAAAGAAAGAAAACGTTGGAGCAGGATGTAGCGACTCTTAAGGCAGATAATGACAAACTAAAGCTTGAGAATGAAGCCTTAACAAAAGATAACGTTTCAATGAGTGGGGATGTAGATGCTGCTGCACAAAATCTGAATCAACTTAAAAATGAAATCCGTAAGTTGAAAGGCGAGAGTGATGACCATCAGGTTCTTGTGGAGGCTCTTGCCCACCGTGCATTATTGGTAATTAGATATTTATCTTCCTTTAATATCCAAATTTATTTACACTAAATTTAATATAAAAGATAGTAAAATATTATATTTAGAATTAAGTTTTAATTTTTTCACCAATACGAAATGCTAAAATTACTTTAATTAATTCACACATTGCTATGAGTGAAAAATGAAAATAATGAGTGAAAATATAAAAAAATGAAAAATATTAAAAAAGAGAAGAAGAAACACGAAAAAAAAAGAAATAATGAGTGAAGGTATTAAATACAATCAAATTAATAAAAATAAATATGTAATAAAATATTGAATAATCATTAAATGTGAAAATTTGACATATGTTATACTTGGTGTATATTTAGCACCAAATATAACATATGTTAAATTTGGCACCATTTATATTACATTGGAGTCACTTTTTATTACTCATTGTCAACTTATATCATTACTAATTTAGAATCCTTGTGATGCTCTTATAGTGATAGTAAGAATTGTTCCTTTCATAATGAGTAAACAACTATTCTAAATCCTTGTAAAAATAAATTTTACCCATCATATAACACAACTAAAAAAATTAACATCGTCGATTGAATAAGATTGGCCACCATTTAAAGAACAATAATCTACTTAATGTATAGTTGTTTTATCAATTTAAAAAATTATATTGAATTATTATAAAAAGGTAACACATAGCAAAGAATATTTCTTAAATTTTCCTTTTTTTATATATATAACAGAGAGAGTTCAATATAATACATCCATTGTTATGACTTCTAAAGTTTGAACTGATAGCAAAGATTATAAGATTTTGCTTTTCTGATTTGTTACAAATTAGTATTTAAAAAACTACCATCCGTATATGTCATTTTTTCTATCATTTTCTTTTAAGGGCTGAGAATTGGGGACCTTGTTACCACTTTTAGCTAGAAGTCATAATTTGCATATGATATTTTGATATACTTTCTTTAAGGAAAAAAAAAAGTGATAATATACTCCATTTGTCCAAAAAAACCTACTTAATTTGACCCCTTTTTAATGTCTCGAAAAATTGTTGAATTTTAATATTTGTAACTTAATTTTCCTTATATATCTTTATTAATAACATTTGTGAAAATTCAAAGACATTCTTTTCTTATTCTAATCAAATAATAAAAATGAAAAAACACAAGATATTTATTTTTTTTACAAGAACACAAGACATTTATTACCTTTCTTAATCTTTATGAAATGATCAAATTTAACGTTTTTTTTGGGACGGAGAGAGTAACAAAATAAATCTATGGGTTTAATTACAATTAAAGAATTTTTTTAATAATACTTTTGATTTAATCCAATAAACAATTAATGAAAGTAAATAGCAAAGAATATAGCTTGATCTATACTTAAAAAAAAAAATTATGTTAAGTTTTCTTTCCTTCTCACTTTTATGTTTTATATATGTAACTATGTGTAAGTAATTATTAGTACTTAATAAAGAGAAAAGAAAAAAATTCTTTTAAGCCCAAAAACTATCATCTTGGACCATTTTCAAAAAAGCCTAAAATCAAGTCACATGACCAAAACTATCATAATATCATAATCATAATATATATATATATATATACATATATATATATATATATATATATATATGTAATAAAGTGAAAGTAAATGCTTCTTAATCCATCATTGTACTTTCCTAATTTTGTGAATTTTTATTTTATTTTAAGTATTTTATTTTTATTTATTTGTGTTATGATTGGTTCAAAATTAATTTATATGCATATTTTAATCAAAAAAATTATATATAAGCAAATAAATAATAAATAAATATGTCTATATACATTGAACAATTAATTAATATAAATGTAATTACATAGAAAATTGTGTGAATTAAACAATTTCATATCTATTAAACAATTAACTATTATGAACTTAATTAAATGACTTTATTAAAAATTGTGTAAATAAATAATAAATTCATTAAATACACTGAATATAAAAACATTCATTAAATATATCTAATGTAAATAATTTAATTGTAAGCTATTTTAAAAAAATTGTTAATTGAAATTTTAATTATATGACCGATTAAAATTAATATATTATTAAAATTATTTTCTCTATAAATAGCAATAAAATATTATAAAATACATACTAAACACATTTTTTTATAATTTTTATAATTTAAATTTAACTTATTGATTGTTTAATTTAAATATTAATTGATGAAAATAGTAAAAATTTTATATATTTATATTCAAGGGAAGACCGGATTGAATAAAAGTTTTAAAAAATATAGTCAAATATATATAAAATTTATATTTTATTTATAATCAATGTGAGGTCGGATCGAGTAAAAATTAAACTTTTCAGAATTGTCAATTAATTTCATAAGTGTATAACAATTAATTTAAAAATAAAATAAAATTTAGAAACATCCGAGCGAAGCTCGGAAATTCGCCTAGTATATATATAAAGTAGGGTGTGTTTTCCATGAGGCTGCCACTTGGCGCACTCTCATAGTGACACATGTCCTGCCCTTTATTATTCATGCTTTATATTGTGTGCAAGACACTTCTTATTTTTTATATTGAAAACATGCAAGACACTTCTTATTTTTTTTATGGAAGAAGAAAACACTTAAAACATCTTTCAATATATGAAAAACTACACTTAAAAATCAACTCTTGATTTTCTCTACACATTCCACTAACTCATTTAGTGGATTCTCTATTAACTCCTTTAATGGATTGTAAGGTGTCATCTTCTATCCATACAAGGCTACAAGTGTCCTCTCTACATATTCCACTAACTTATTTAGTGGATTGTCCATTAACTTGTCTCCCACTTGACTACACATGTCACATTAATTAATAATAATCACATTAGTAATTAATTAATGTCAAGTAACAAAGTTAATTACCATGAATGTCAAGTAACAAAGTTAATTACCATAACCCATCTCATGAGCTATAAATATTCTCTACATATTCCACTAACTTATTAACCTGTCTCCCACTTGATTACACATGTCACATTAATTAATAATAATCGCATTAGTAATTAATTAATGTCAAGTAACAAAGTTAATTTCCATAACCCATCTCACGAGCTATAAATATTCTCTACATCTTATTTGACAAATATCTATTAGGTCCTTACCAATTTATATCTCATACAAATAAGACCAAATTATTTTATGTTCTAACTTTGAATTAGATATCGGGATATGCTAGAGTCCCCATTACGCATATCCAATTCAATTAATTAAATTATCAAATTAAACACTTTAATTTATAGTCAAATTAATTTCGGTCTCATACAAATTCAATCCTATTGTGTGTGACTTACTTGGTTCATTTCTAATTGGCAATGAAGATATAATATTAACTCTTTAATATTATGAGAAACTCTTTTTCTCTACTAAAATATGGCTATCCCATAGATTCACGATTTAGTTCCTCATAAGTCATGATTAACACCTAGTATTGCATGTCATGACTACCCAATTAGATATGAATTCGGTTGCTTATGAACCAACATTAATAATGAACCAACTATCATAATTCTTGTGCAATTCAATCCTCTTATTACAAGATCCTGATATTGGTTAGGGTCACGGTATAGTCAAAACCCTACATGCCTTAATCATATGTCCTCATCTCAAGTTCTAGTTTTCAATAAAACAATACTAAACTAGAAACTCTTTTCTAGTACTAGAACACTTCTAGTCAAGTAATGTTTGTCCTGGCCAGGAACTCATTCATAAAAAATAACTTAGATATCATAGGTTCCCATCCCGGTTCACTCCAAGTAATAAGTTCTCTCTTGGTCGAACACCCATCCCTACATGTAACTAATCTAGGCCATCACATGCCATATACTTGTGTGCCGAATAACATAAGCATGTAAGCAGTAATAAACCTAGACCACCAATATGTGGATAGCCATGTCACGTCAAGTCAAAGGACCATATGCACAATTATGATCTAGACTATGATTATTGACTAATAGTGAAATACCATGTAATCATAAGTCAAACGTCACAGTTCGATCCACCTCATCTCATGAGTATCCACATACTTGTTTTGATATCTCAAATCAAGTAGCATGAGACGCACTACCTCCCACTATTAGTATCGCATACTAATCAGGGATAACAAGTAAAGGTGATAATCAAATTAATAATGCCCAATTATTAATTTATTGACTATGAACATCTTTAAAATAAATAGACAAGAGATGTTTGTCTCCATATTATTAACACTTAATAATAAACAACCCTACTATTTATTTATGGGCAAATGTTCTATAATTAAA
>CANYLF010134675.1:0-11515 GCA_948193215.1 Bocquillonia castaneifolia
TATAAGGTTTAGGATGCCTTATAGTTGGTAATTTTAGCTTATCAATTATCATAGTACTAGCTACATTAGTGCAACTACCCCCATCAATAATAATACTACATTTAGCATCAATATTAGGTACTTTACAAGTTGAATGAAAAATATTTTCCCTTTGTACATCATTATCCCCATGTTACACATTAAGAGTTAAGGGTCACAAGAATGTTACCTACATCATCAGATGATTCATCGTCAGTACAATCTTCTAATTCTGGCATGTTAGGAGCAAGATACTAGTTCAGATCAGGAACATCATCATCATCACTTGCACATACCACCTCTCCTCCACGCATGGTCATGGTCCTCTTATTTGGACATTGAGATGCAATATGCCCATGACCCAAGCACTTAAAGCACTTGATTTTGTTAGGCTTTGTTTCACGTTCAAGTGTAGGTTTAGCAATAGGTCTATCACCCAAATTTGTCTTAGCCCCTTTTGGTGTCTCGGGTGCTTTTATTTTGTGGCTGGTTGCCACCCTTTCAAGTTGAATTCCAAGGCTTGGAATTCGGCACACTCCTGGTTTTGTTCTTTAATTGCTTTTCAACCTTAATTGCCACATGATACATGTCCTCCAATTCTACATAATGCTGCAACTCAATCACATTAGCAATATCAGGGTTCAAACCATGCAAGAAACATGCCATAGTAGCCTTACTATCCTCTACTACATTAGCCCTTATCATAGCCACTTCCATAGCTTGATAATACTCCGCTACACTCTTAGAACCTTGCACTAAGTTTTGCAACTTATTATGCAATTCCCTATAGTAATGTGTAGGAACAAAGCGTTTTCTCATAAGACGCTTAACTTCAGCCCAAGAATGAATTTCAGGGTCCCCATCTCGCCTTCTACTAATCCTAAGTTGATCCCACCAAATAGCAGCATAATCAGTAAATTCTAGTACAACAAGTTTAACCTTTTTAGCCTCACTATAGTTATGGCAATCAAACACTCACTCTACCTTAGTTACCCAATCTAGAAAAGCTTCAGGATCACTCCTCCCTTGAAAAGATGGAATTTTCATCTTAATACTACCCAAACTACCATGTACTTTAGTATTAGACTTCAGATCACTAGTCTCATTACCAAAATCATTATTCATTTTAGTCTTTTCTCTCATTATTTACCTAATTTCATTAAACCAGTCATCATTCTTTTGAAAACCCTTATTCATATGCTCTACTACATTCTTTAGAGTTTTGACTAAGTCTTCCATAGTAAATGGTGTATTGGAAGTCACGGTTAATCACGAAACAAAGAAAGATTCACTCCCTCACATGTTTCACTCAAGAAAATAGGTGCAAGAAATCAATTCCTTTTGAAATTAAGTAAAATTATGAAATCAAAAATCACAACTAACCAATTTAGGTTTTCTTTATTAAATTGTTAATTTTAGATTCAAACAAGCACTGAAGTATCAAGAAACAAAATTAAAACTTGTGAAAAGAAAACAAGTTTAAACAATCAATAAAAGACTCTTAATTAACCCAAGAAAAGCGTTTAAGGAAGAATTTCAAAACCCTAACCCCCAAAACAATCAATTCGGCCTATTAAGGAA
This sequence comes from Bocquillonia castaneifolia, assembly GCA_948193215.1. Taxonomy (NCBI): domain Eukaryota; kingdom Viridiplantae; phylum Streptophyta; class Magnoliopsida; order Malpighiales; family Euphorbiaceae; genus Bocquillonia; species Bocquillonia castaneifolia. The sequence goes on from CANYLF010134675.1 coordinate 1,600, forward strand.
AAAAACAACTCCAAACAACTAATCCCCAAACAAATAATTGAATTAAACTCCAAAACATACTAATTAAATAAATTAAACTCCAATTGATCAAACTAAACACAATTTAATCAAAAACCCCAAATTATAGGGTTTCGGCCCTATGTAATTTTTTTTTAATTTTAAAACAAATTTTGCAAACCCTAAATTGGTTTAGGTATGCAGACAACACAAGAAAATAAAGAAATCGCACAAAACAAACAAAAAAGGTTGCAGATTCAATAATTACAATCCCAAAACTCACAGAAATTTAAGATGAAGAGAAGAAATACTCGATTGGATTAAAGAAAAATAACAAAAACCTTCAAGCAAAGCTCTGATACCAATTGATGCGAAACCAACACCTTTGGATGCTTGTAGATTTGGCCAAACATAAATCAATACTTTCAAACACTTAATTAGATGGTGTAACTAACCGAACGTGATAAGGTCTCTATCTATATGGAGATAGCAAGCTTATCAATAATGTTGATTTCGTTTCCCCTAAGATCTAACTTGATGTTTGCAATTAAATTGGATGGAACTAGTAAGCTTAACAATATAACTACTCAGGTCTCTAGTTGTAAAAATATGAATGCTTAAACAACCTAAAACTAACAAGTTAATAAATTATTTAAGTTAGATTTGAAATTAATATAATCAACTTAAATTAATTTCAAGAAATCAATAAGGAACACCTTAAATACTTAAAGGAATTTGCAAAGCAAAAACTTGAGAAAATATTATTGAATAATTGATGTAAAATTCGTGGCCCCCTTATGCTCTTTATAAATAGAGCTTACAAAACATAAATCCTAACTGAAAAGGATTAGGGTTGGCGGTCAACTAAGCAAACTTGGCTTAAAAGAAAAGCTAACAATAAATCCTAATGAAAATAAAATTCCTAACTAATAAGGAAAACTAGAAAATAAAATATAAAATAATTCCTATCTAGATAAGGATATGTCTTAATCAAATTAGGAAAGAATTAAGACACATTTAACTAACTCTATCCATTAAGACATAACTTGTCCTAAGCCTAGACAAAGCATATCCTAAAGCAAACATGTCTCCGCAACTTATGTCTTAAGTCAATGTGCTGACTTGTTAACTTATTGACCTTTGACTTTGACTTTGTTGACTTAGTCAAACTAGCATTTTTAGTATTCTTTAAATGTAATCATTGCAACCAATTTTAAGCCATCGTCATCTTCATTATTCCCAATGTCTATCTTGTGACATAAATGCATCACAAAGCTCAATAAAGCCTCCTTGAACCTCTTAGCTTGCAATCTAGTTAATGGTAGCTCATATGCTAACACATCATTTCCATTCCTTAGCTTAGACTTCAATTTAGCTCCATTAGCTCCATCATGCACGCCATTAGGGTTTTGGATGGTGCTATCCTTGGTTGCATAAATTGGTATCAGAGCTTGAAGTCTTAAAACATATAAATTATAGATCTTGAAGTCTTTTTTCCAATGCATTTTGAATCGCCTCAATCAAAGTTGTGTAGCAAAAGTTATGGCCCGAACAAGCTGATGTGCTCAGGAAATCCTATTTTAACTTCCCAATTGGATTTGGATTTATGGATAAGTAGCCAACCCTTAGGATTAGGGTTAGGGTTTTGACCCTTGACCATTGACTTGGTCTTTGGTTGACCTTTCTTGACCTTTGACCATTAACCATTAGGTTGACTTTGACTTGTTGACTTGGATCATGTCAAATATTAGCCAGTGTTATTTTTTCTAATAACTGGTATCAGAGCTTTATTAGGGGTATTAATATCTACTTATCGTATGCTCTGTGGTTGCCACTAAAGTGGACCCTACACATCAGAAAATAAGTTAGATTATTATTTACTCTATTAAAGTCTAGACGGGGACCATGGAGGTGAAGACGAGCAAAATAATTAATTTAAATGGCATGCATTACTATATATGGAGAAACAAAATGAAGGATTTCGTATTTGTGATGAAGATGCATTTACCGGTGTTTAGTGCAACTAAACCTGAGGACAAAACAGACGAGGATTGGGAATTTGAGCATGAGCAAGTTTGTGGCTTTATCTGACAGTTTGTCAAAGACAACGTGTACAATCACATTTACAATGAGACTCATGCACAGACACTGCGGAACAAGTTAGAGGAGCTATACACTTCTAAGACCGGCAATAACAAATTATTTTATCTGACGAGGCTACTCCAGATGAAGTATCGGGAGGATATATTGATGGCAGATCATTTAAATAATATGCAGGGGATCATGGAGCAACTGTCAAGGATGGGGATTAATTTTGACAATGAAACACTTGCTCTTTTGGTGTTGGCATCCCTACTAGAGTCTTAGGAGACTTTAAAATTTCAATCACCAATTCTGCACCAAATGGTGTAGTAAATATGAAGTTTGTCAAAAGTGGAGTCCTAAATGAAGAAATGAGAAGAAGAGCACAAGGATCCACTTCATCGCAGCAGGATATTCTTGTTATAGAATCCAGAGGAAGGAGTCAGACCAGAGGTTCAAAGTCCAGAGACAGAAGCAGGGGAAAGTTAAATAAATATGCAAATGTTGAGTGCCATCATTGCAAACAAAAGGGTCACATAAAAAGGTTCTGTCAAAAGTTCAATAAAGATTAGAAGAAAAAAAAAGTCAAGGAGAAGACTCAATATGACAGCAGTGATGATGAATAGACCAATGCTGCAGAGGAGTTCCACATCATCTATGAAGAAGAAAGTGTCAACCTTGCAATCCAAGAGACCAGTTGGGTAGTTGACAGTGGAGCTACCATTCATGTGACATCTAGAAAAGAATTTTTCTCTTCTTGCAAACCAGGGAATTTTGGTGATATTAGAATGAGAAATGAAGATTCTTCAAAAGTTGTAGGAAAAGGAGATGTTTGCTTGGAGACAAAAAATGGTATGCGGTTAGTCTTAAAAGACGTCAGGCATATTCCAGATATGCGCCTGAACTTAATTTCAACAAGGAGGTTGGATGATGAAGGTTACTGCAACACCTTCTACAACGGCCAATGGAAGCTCACTAAAGATCGTTGGTGGTGGCCAGAGGGAAAAAGTACACAAAATTATACATGATGTAGGTGAAGCTCTCCTAGGATGATATAAACGAAGTGGAGAATGAAAATACAGTTGAGATATGGCACAAGTGGCTAGGTCATATGAGTGAGAAATTATGACCTGTTTAGCCAAAAAGAATGTATTACTTAGATTGGATTAGGTCCAGTTGAACAAGTGTGCTGATTGTCTAGCAGGAAAGCAAAATAAAGTTGCTTTCAAGAGTTCTCCGCCTTCCAGAATGAAGAATGTATTGGATCTAATGCATTCAGACTTGTATGGACCAATGCCAAAGTCACTTGTTGGTACTCAATACTTTGTGACTTTCATTGATGATCATTTTTGAAAGATATGGGTGTATCTTATGAAGACTAAAGACCAGGTGCTGGAGGTTCTTAAATAGTTTTTATCTCTGGTAGAGAGGCAGGCTGGTAAAAAGCTGAAGTGCATTCGCACAGACAACGGTGGAGAATACACAGGACCATTTCATGCTTACTGTAAGGAGCATGGTATTCGACATCAAATGACACCGTCAAAAACATCGCAGTTGAATGGTTTGGCTGAGAGGATGAACAGGATTTTGATGGAGAGAGTTAGATGTATACTCTCACATGCAAAGTTGCCAAAGATGTTCTAGGGTAAAGCTATACTAGCAGTTACTCACGTATTAAACCTTTCACCTTGTGTCCCTCTGCAGTATGATACTCCAAAAAAAGTGTGGTCGGGAAAGGATGTTTTCTATGATCATTTATGGGTGTTTGGCTGTAAGGCCTTTGTGAATGTGCCAAAGGATGAGAGATCCAAGCTTGATGTCAAGACACGATAGTGTGTGTTTGTTAGCTATGGTCAAGATTAGCTTGGCTATAGATTTTATGATCCAGTTCAGAAGAGGCCTGTTAGAAGCCGTGATGCGGTGTTTGTTGAAGATGAGACCATTGAGGATGTTGAAAAAGCCTAGAAAAATGCTTCCAAATCCAATGGTGGTTTAACAAAAGTAGAGCTAGTTCCTTCAACGACGGTGCCGAGAGAAGTTGAAGATGAAGCTTTTGATGATCAACTTGAGGCAGGTGATTTGATTGCTCCCTTTGAGATTCCATTAGATGACTCTAATGATGAAGTTGTTCCTGATCAACCACCAGCTCCAGTAAGTTCTCCAATTCTATGGAGATCTAGTAGAGTCAGACAACCCTCTACAAGATATCCTGCAGAAGAATATGTGTTATTAACTGACGGGGAAGAACCAGAAAGCTTTAAAGAAGCTATGGATGATGAACATAGTAAGAAGTGGATTGAAGCCATGAAAGATGAGATGAATTCCTTATATGAGAACAAAACATTTGAGCTGGTGAACTTGCCAAAAGGCAAGAGGGCTTTAAAGAACAAGTGGGTGTCCAGGATCAAGCATGAAGAACATAGTCTTCAGCCATGGTTCAAAGACAGATTATTTGTCAAGGGGTTTAGTCAAAGGAAAGGGATAGACTTTAATGAGATTTTCTCACCAGTGGTGAAGATAGCATCTATCAGAACAGTGCTAAGGTTAGCAGCAAGCCTTGATCTGGAGATCGAGCAGATGGATGTGAAGATTGCCTTCCTTCATGGTGATTTGGAGGAAGATCAGATATACATGGGAGCAGCCGGAGGGTTTTAAAGTAAAGGGGAAAGAAGACTACATTTATAAGCTTAAGAAAAGCTTATATGGCTTGAAGCAGGCACCGAGACAGTAGTACAAGAAGTTTAAGTCTGTGATGGGGGGCAAGGCTACATGAAGACTACTTCAGATCACTATGTGTTCGTTCAAAAATTCTCTGATGGTAATTTCATTGTTCTTTTGCTTTATGTGGATGACATACTGATCGTTGGCTAGGATACTCCCATAATCCATAGCTTGAAAAAGTAGTTAAGCAAGTCTTTTGCTATGAAAGACTTGGGACCAGCAAGACAAATACTTGGCATGAAAATAACCAGAGACAGGGGAGACAAAAAATTGTGGTTGTCACATGAGAAGTATATTGAGAAGGTACTTCAAAGGTTCAACATGGATAAATCTAAAACGGTTGGTTGTCCTTTTGCTAATCACTTTAGGCTGAGTAATGACTGGGCCGTAAGTGTACGGGTCAAAGTAATAAAAATAAGTTCATTTCCCAAGAGAGTTGGTTATTTTTAATAATGATCACACAATTCATAAACAATTATTTAAGCAATCAAATAGATTATAGAATGAACAAACTAAAGTAATAACAATCAAGCATAATCAAAGCAAACAACCTAACTTAATTTTACTAAACAAACGAGTAATTTAAAATAAGGCAAAATGCAATTTCAACAATTTGAAAATGCAATCAATAATTAAAACACTCTAGAATAGAGATCCATCTAATCCACCAATAGCCATACTATGAAATTAGAAGCCAATGATTATCCAAACTCTCTCAAACAAAAGGATGGAGGGGGTACTAGTAGCTTAAGCCTAGTACTAATGTCTAGGCTTAAGCTACACACCAAACAATCCTATTCAAACAATATTCACCCCTTTTCCCCCTACTAATGTCTATGGAAGCTTTCACCACCAAACCACACTAATATCCCTATATGCGAATCCATACTTAGAAGCATTTCTCAATGTCATCAAGCATTAATAAAGTGTCCATGAGCTGGCCATACATCGTAAACACACAAATAACCCACATATAGGAAAACCTAAGAGAGAGAAAGTTAAGATAATCACTAAACAACCAAAATCATAGAATAACTATAAAGATTAGACTTCACCCATTCTAGAGTATGGGAATCTACTCACTCATCATAGTAAACAAACATGAATCAAAGATAAAGGTAGAGATTGAAGAGATATTACCCATAATGGTTAAAATAGATAGCATAAAAATTGAAATCCTTGTAAAGGTAAGTAAGAACTAAGATTAATTGATGAAAAGAAAGAGTTTTACAAGTTTAATCTAACTTAAAATTAATTAAAACTATTGTAATTACAAGTTTCACTCACTAAATATACTATTTCTCTCACCTATTAATCACTAGAAACTTTCTAAAATCGGCTAAGGCTGAGAAAAAGAGGTTTTAAATGCTTTTATAGGGGTTGCCCAGGTGTTTACCACGGGCCGTGGCAAACTCCTGGGGGCTGCTCCTTTATTTCTGGCATAAGGGGCAATGGGGGGTCTCAGAGGTGTGCCATGGGCCGTGGCACACTTCTGTGGCTTTTCTCCCGCAAGCTTCAGCTTGAAGAGTCAACTTGCAGAGGGCATAACTTTGTCGTCCAGACTCTAAATTGAGAAATTATTGAGCCTAAAGTGAAGTTCAGGAAGTGTACTTCAACTTTCATGTTTTACAGATTTTCTGAATCCATCATTTTCCTCCCCAAATTGCCCTTGACATTTTACTACTCTGTTGAAAATAGCTTTCGGGAGCTCCTCAGGACTAGTCTTTAAGCTTAAGCTTCAAACCTCCTCCAAAGCCCTTGTAATCTTTCCAAAACTTCTCCAAACCTTACACCTACATGAAATCACATCAAAACAAGCATAAATGACACCTAAAACAAAGAATTAGGCATTCAAGAACACATATGCTCATTAGGTGTAATTAAGAGATAATTATGTATGATTTGCACTATAAATGGGGTTGAAAGCTCCTAAATGATGCATGTTAAGGCTCTAATTCCTATGTGTGTTGCACACACATCAGGAAGGCAAGCTAACTCTAGCCTATCTCTAGGCAAGAGTATTAAGAATACTAGCAAAGATTAAGACTCTCGCGATAACCTAAATACTAGCATCTAGCATGAAGCAATCAAAGTCCTCTCTATACCCTTGCAAGCAACCATCAACATCTCACGAAAATGGTAAACTCTCACATACCCATACATTTAGCCAATAGCAATCAATATCTCTCAACATCAATTACCAAACAAATAGAATCCATGTGATGATCAAGCACACAAATACACAAATAACCACATGTATGAATAAATCCTAAGAGAGAGAAAGCTATAACCAAGTACAAATAAACCATATCAATATATGTTCATGGCAAAGGGGTTTCACAAACCCTAGAGTAAGGGAAACTACTCACTATCCATATTGATCAAACATAAATCAAGAATAAAGAAACTAAATGAAATGATATTACCCATAGGAGCCAAGAAAAGTAAGAACAAGCAAGAGATTTCTCTAAAATAGCAAAGGTACTTTTATAGATTTTATGGAAATCAAGAGTTTTTACAACTTAATCTAACCTAAAACTAAATTAATCTACTCTAATTTGATGTTTCTCTCACTAAAAACTAAGTGTTTTCTCTCTCTAAGTGGCTACTAAATCGTTTGGGATCACTTCGTGCCCTAAAAATCAGGTTTGGGACCCTTTTAAGAGATTTTGGAGTGTAGGGGCACGACCTCGGCCAGGCTCCAAGTGAGACCCTGGCCGGGGAGGAAGGCAAAAAGTTTAAGAGGCTTCTGGACATTTGCCCTGGCCGGGCTTAGGGAGACCTGGGCCGGGCATGGAGGCAGCAAGTCCACAGATGCTTCCGTCGGTTGGTCTGTCTTGTGGGAGGCATATCTTGCTTGTCTGGGCTTTAAATTGAGAAATTCCTAAGGCTAAATTGAAATTCAGGAAGTCTTCTACAAATTTTATGTTTTAAGATTTTTCCAATTCAGCCTTCTTCATCCCTAAAATGCCCTCGACATTTTACTACTACATTGCAGGCAGCCACCAGAGTGTGTCTTGGTGCAAGGCTTGTATCTTCTTCATCCTAGCTCCAAATGATCTGATTCCTATTAAAAATTGAAGTAGACTCAAAATGCTAGAGATCTAGAGCTTATCATTCCAAGTCGCCTTTCGCATTTCCCGTTCCGGCTCTCCGAACTTTACCGTTTTGCAAGATCGCTTTCTAGCTCATCAAGGCTCAATTCTCCACATTTTTCCCAAAAGCTCCAAATCATTCAAACTTCACACCTAAATGGAGTTTACACCAAACCAAGCATAAATGACTAATAAAACTCAATATAAGCAAAATGAATACATAAATGCTTGTATGATGCAAATAAGGGGAGTATGCATGGTATACATGCACTTAGTAAAAGGGGAAAAACTCCCTAAAACTAAGAATATTTAAGACCTAAATACTATGTGTGTTGCACACACATCACACAGCTTGAGAAAAATGTTCACTTCAGAAAAGTGGACAAAAAGTAATTGGGCAAAAGAACAAGATGGAAAGAAGGCCATTAGCATTATCTTGATGCCTACTTTTGGAGTAACATTGTGTACATTTGAAGCTTTTGGTCCTTTATTCTGGGTGGTTAGATTGGCCGATGGTGAAAAGGAGCTAGCAATGGGTTATATATATGAAGCTGTGGATAGGGCTAAAGAGGCTATTATGAAGTCTTTTGACGAAAAAGAGGAAAAGTATAGTGACATCTTTAAAATCATTGATAAGAGATTGAAATGCCAACTCCATCAACCTTTACATGCAACAGGGCATTTCTTAAATCAAGAGTTCTTCTTTGGAAATCCTAAAATCTCTCAAGCTGAATAGATTATGACAAGTTTGTATAAAGCATTACAAAGATTGATCTCTAATCATGATGAACAAGATAAGATAAGTGAGAAATTAACTTTGTATAAAAATGGTGAAGTTTTGTTTAGCATGTAGTTGGCTATTAGACATTAGGCAACAAAAGCTCCGGATAATTAATTATTTCTTGTAATTGAATTTTAATGAAATGTACTATAAATTCACAAATAAACTCATCTCATAATTTATATTTTTTTGTAGGTAAATGGTGGAGCACTTATGGTCAACTCCAAAATTGCAAAAGTCTGCTGTCAAAGTACTTAGCCTAACGCTGTGAACGTAATCGGAGAACTTTTTAGCATGTAAGTAATTAAATATAATAATTATTCATTTTAAATTGTTAACTAATTTAGGTTTGTCAATTAGTAATGTAATCATGTTGTAGTAGACACCTAATTTTTTGATGTAAGTTGTGGAAGCCACTCGAGTGACCAATGATGCAAAACAGTATAGAATCGGACCACTTTTAATACCAATTTCTCAAGATGGAAAGCCAAAGAATCCAAAAGATGTTTTCTTATAGACCAATAATGAATTGACTGGTTCATCGAATAACCACTCGGTCCTATAATCTTTCAGTCGGCTCTTAAACTTTAGTAAAGAACTGATGGGTTCTTCAAGATCAACCGATTGGTTAATCTCGAATGACCAATCAATTCTGCTCTCTTTTGACACAAGTAATCATTTGATTTCTTGCAAGTGGACATGGAGTGGTTAAAAATATTCAAGCTCGGACCCCTTAAATCTTACCAATATATTCATCACATTCAGATGAATGGAGGTGGAGGGGACTTCTCTTTTAGCTTCTGAGTTAGGGGGTAGAAAATAAGAAAGCAACAAAAAAAGTGAAAAAAAAATAAAGGAAAAAACAAAGACCTTAATATTTTGATTTTCAAAGGGATCTTTAGCTATAACTCGACAAGCAGACGGTACACAATCAATTGCTGAGGGCAACCAACCATTTATTATCATTTTTTATCATTTCAGTTTTTACTTGTTTATTTCATTTTGTGCTCTTCTTCCTACTTTTTCATTTTCTAACTTTTAAAATGTTATAAACTAACATGATTTCCTTACTTTCTTGTGGTTTTAATGCGATTATGAGGAGAGGAGGTTGATGATAGTCTCAAAATGGAGTTTCAAGTAGCTATATAGCCTAAAAAGCTAAAAATACGGTTTTAGCTCGACATTGAAAACCATTCCAAATCACGTTAAATCTTGGTTTATTTTACTTGGTTGAGTTTCT
>CANYLF010134755.1:0-15054 GCA_948193215.1 Bocquillonia castaneifolia
CTGTAGTGTTGCCTTTTACACTTTGGTGTATCTTTGTTACTGCATGGTGCGCTGCCCTATAAAAGAAGAGGGTTTGATGTTAGTTTAGTTGTGAATAGATAGTGTGGGTGGTGTGTATTATTGTGTTTGTCAATGGGATAAGGGATCAAATTAAATGAAATGAAATGAAAAGTTTGGTCACTTAACTTTAAATTCAACTCCAAGGTCACTTACTGTGTTTTACGAGTTCCCTCTTTCTTCTAAACTATGGTGAACTACAGTAGAGAATGCAAATTGTTAGTGTCAAATTTATGGCATAAATGTCAAAATATATGCCAATGAATTTGATTTAGTGTTGCTTAGCTTTTGACTAAGAGGTTTGCTTCCTTAGAGTCTTTGCACTTTATTTAGTATCTAGAAGCTGATGAGATTGCTTTTTTTTTTTTTTCCTTCAGCTGTAGATCAAACATAAATTTTCATTGTCTTATGTGTGGTGTAACATGAGAATAAATATTTAGAAGTTGGTTTGGCTATACTTAGCTTTTCATTTTGTGGTCTCTTTGCCTGGATACTGCAGGTTGGAGTGCTCTGTTTCACTGCTTTGTATTTTAACTGCTCTTGTTGCTTCTTGGTAGAGGTAATGCATTTGGTTTTTATACTTGCTCTTTCTTACTTTTTAAGATTTGGCATTGCTATTGGTCTTTAGATGCTTGCATGTATTTAGATAGGGCTTAAATTTCATTGGATAATTGATGTTGGTAATCTATTGTGGACATCTGTAAAGTGGAAACATTTCATTGGTTAGTTGCTTTATACACATGCAACAATGAATTAGTTATATTAATGCTTGAGCTATGCATTTAACCATGAGAGCCTAATCAGTGTAATGCATATGAGATTTAAGCTTCTGAAATAAGTAAGCATTGGTAAATCAAAACTTTAGAAAGTATGATGAAAATTGATTAGTTATGGAGCTAAGACAGTATCCACTGTGAGAACATTAGAATCAGTTAAAATAGATGAGTGAAAAGTGAGTTTAATTATGGGTACAAACAATTGGTGTACTGAGTTGAAGAATATGAACACCTGAATATATTTAATCTAATAACTGTATAAAATTGTGTCGGGCATAGTAGAATGTTTTCGTACATAGCCACATAAAAAAGGTGTTTAGATGGCATGTGAAGTCAATTGAGCATACACGTATGCCATGCAGGAAAACTAAATAGGTATTTAAGTGGCATCCAAATCATTTACTAGCTTATAGTATGTCAACAAACACAGCTATAGGTGTACATACCCAATTTCATCCGGGTAACTGGAAATATAAATCAAACATTTCAACTTAATGTTTAACTTTTTTTCTTTCTTTTTCTTATTTTAAATACAAAGTTAAAACCTTAATAAAAAAAATGACTGTATCCCTTTGAACTTTACCAAAGTCTTGCAAGAAACCCAAAAAAAATATAAACAAAAGAATATTCAATAAAAACCCAATAGAATCATAGAATAGAGGGAAGTGAGAAAGGCACTCTAATAAAACATCACCTAATAAATTTAAAAATTTTGGGGCTTCATTTCTACACTTAGTAGACAGTAGAGAACGCCAAGTCACTGCACAGTCTCCGTCCAAGACCAATCAGTGCCTTTCTCCTCCATCAGAATAAATAAAAGAAATAAAAAAGGGGTCAAACCCCATGGTTTTTCAAAATAAAAATAACAGAAATTATCAAGAAAAAGCTAACTCTTTTTTTTCTACTGAGGGCATTCATGAAAAGAAATTAAAGTCATTTTTATATATAGTCCCATAAGTAACAAAAAGTAGAAAAGATGAATCCGAGCTCGAAACCACAGAACTGTGAACATAAAAAGAAAAGATAATAGAAAAGAGAAACAGTAGGAGAAACCGCAAGCTTCAGGCCAAATATTTAGGAAGTAGAAATTAAAATCCAAAGAAAAGCTAAATAATACCAACCTCAAGAAATCAGACCCATGCATGCCTACGCGAACCACGCATCTTTTATCATTCATTAAGATTAATAAACCCTAGCCATAACAGCGATGAGCGGTTGGCCATTGAGAGTCGTCCAAAATCAAAATCTGAACCCACTTTCAATAGAAGTCCCAAGCTTAGAAGATTGGAAATTCAAAAAAGTAGTGGTAGAAAAATAATAATAATAAAATACTAACCTGGAAAGATAGAAAAATAATAATAACAAAGTACTAACCTGAAAAGAATTAAACCTGAGACTAGAAAATGACGTCAAGAGGAATTTGGAGAGACGGAAGGCGAGGTAGTGGAGGTCGATGGTGTAAGAAAAAAAAGAACATCAAAGATAGAGAGAGAGAACGACAGCAGCGAAGTAGAGAAGAGGGAGGCAAGGTAGATATCGTTGGCATAGGGTTTTTCTAGTGATTTAGGTTTCAATTAGAGGAGAATAGAAAAGCTAAAATAAAAAGAAAAGAAGAAGGGAAGAAGAGAGTGGTTGGAAGAGGGTGGTCGGTGGTCAAGGCGAGGGCAGAAAAAGAGAAGGAGCGATGGTGAAATTGGGAGAGGGAAAATGAGGTAAGGGGGCTTGTGGCTAAAGGAGAGGACAAAAGAGAAAGGGTCTTTTTTTTATTATTATTAGTAAAGTTATGGTCATTTTGAATAAAGGGTGAGGATTAGCTTAGGTCTTAAAATCAATGGCTCATATAAAACCTAAAATGCATGGTCTAGATTAAAACACATTTGGAGATCAATGGTTAAAATTTAACCCTAAAATTAATTGACATGATTAGATCTTTCTTTTTGAGTTGAGGGCTGAAATCAATTCTGAAATTAATATAATTTTATAGAAATTTGATTAGCTAAAATTTAAAATACTCATCCTGGAAAAGCTAATATATGTAAAGCTAAATTAAAGTTAATATAGTAAATTTGGGTGGAGAGCAAATATAAAAAAAAAAAAAAAATTATTATAAATTTCATAAATTTAAAGTACATAGATATCTAAATCCCCTTGGATAAGAGAATCAAATGGTAACTCATTGACATAAAATATAATAAAAACAAATCTTGCCAATAATCAAGATGGTGAATTTCCTTGATTAAGGATATTAAAGTAGTTAATATATATAATTAATTGATGTAAATAATACAAGAATAGCATGTATATGAATTTTTTAGATTTAATAATTAATATAAGTCCCTAAATATTTTAAGTGATATTAAAATTTTTCTTTTCAATTAAAAATATTATTTTTTTATAATGATGAACATATAAATGTATTGTGTATCATAATGATGAACTTTGTTTACTAAAAATATATATATTTATTTTCATATGTAATTATCTAATATTTCATGTTCGGTTATAAAAAAACAAATACATTTAATTTTTAAAATTCTCATGCATTTTATTCTCATGCATGTGTATGAATTTTTTAGATTTAATGAATAATATGTCTCTAAATTTTATAGATTATTTTAAAAATTTTATTTTCACTTAAAAAATTATTATTTTTATATAATGATAAACATATAAATGTACAATGTATTATAATGATGAACTTTGTTTATTAAAAATATAATTAATTTTATGAGTAATTATCTAATATTTTATGTTGAATTATAAGAAATAAATATATTTAATTTTTAAAATTCTCATTGTATTTTATTTATTAAATAAATGTTGATATTTATAAACTCGCCATTTATGTAATTCTTTTTACATGGTTTTAGACTATCACTATTTGATCTAGGCATGTTCCTAAATATATCATTTTTAATTTTTTTTAAAATAATTTAATTAGATTATATAGGATACATTATAAATAAAGCAATATTAATTTTAACTTATGAATAATTCTTTACATTTAATTTGTACACATTACTATAAATAATTTTTCCCTTTTTTATATTGATGGAACCTTCGGCGGAGCCCGTCACCCTTTTTAGAACAGAGCTTGACCACTGATGTAAACTTTTGAGAGATGGATCAAACAACCTGTCTCTAGGTAAATGCAGGCCAACGTAGTGATCCACACGTACAATGCATGTCCAAATGAAAAGAAAAAGTCTCAGTCGAGGTTTGGACCATAATCTCCAACATGCCAAACAGTTACAGCCATGTCACTACCTATACGGGTCATTATTATTACTATTGTTATTAATTCAAATATAATATATTTTTGATATATAATTTAAACTATTGATAAATATCTATTAAATAAAATTTTTCCACGCATGGGCTCCAAGCTATTACTTGACAAATTCGATTTGGGTAAAAAATTCCTTTAATAGTATTGCTAGTTATTTTTATACTCGATTTTTTTATTCATTTCTTTCACCTTTTTTTTGAAATATTCTACAAAATAACCTCATGAATATGTAATGCATGGGACGTGTTAAATTTAATGAAGGATTTTGTTAACTTCCATTTTGAGTTTTCTGGACATTATTCTCATATTTTTGATTCATGGATTGATTTTTTAAACAAAGTATTAAATTGTTTATGATAAAAAAAATCTAAAAAAATCATATATATTAAAATTCTCACTCAGCATTTCAATAGATATCTAGCATACATTTATAAGAATTAAGAAAAAAAATAAATTCTAAAAGTCTAATAACAATAAATGAATAAAAAAAAGGATAATCACTTAATTAATAAAGTTAATATACTTGGCAGATACTTATAACAAAAATACCCCGAAAATAAACAATTAAAAACATTTAGGGATAATGTTGAATTATAGCCCCAACTTATCGACCTATCTCAAATATAGTCTTATCTTTAAAGTGTTTCAGTTTGAACCCTGAACTTTTTGAGTTGTGCCAAATCTAGCCAATCCCCCTTAAAACGGCACCATTTTAGACTCAAAACAGTGCCGTTTCAGTCCAAAACGGTGCCATTTTGAGAGAAATTGGTTGAATTTGGCACAATTTGAAAAGTTTAGAGTTCAAACTGAGACACTTCAAAAGTGAGGATATATGGTAAGACTATATTTGAAACAGGTCAATAAGTTGAAGCTATAATTGAACATTAACCCAAACATTTATCCATTTTTTCTAAAATGTTAAAATTAGATTAGTCTTAATATAAAGAAGGCTTTATTTCATCAACCACACACACATGACCGATAAATCTCACTCAACCTATATAAATCCAATAAACCATAATCTATGCACCCATTTTCCATAACTAAAGTAGCATATCCATAAATTGTGCCACCAAAAGAAATTAATAGGTCCAAGTCCAAATTAATACAAAGATGTGAAGAAAAACTGGAAGAGATGCAAGTAAAAGAGAAGAGAAGAAGAGGAACACATGCAAAATTTGTGTCATTCAAAATTGTCTAATACTGATTTATGCCACTGGAACAAGTGGGGATCGGCACTGTCTTTGTACATCTCTACAGAATTCCTAAATCTTAAAAAAGATAAGAACAGCCTGCCTAAAATCTAATTTTATTGCACATCATTGAACAAATATAGACCCCGCCCATCTTTTCCTCCGTGGGAATTATTAAGGATCTCTATCCAACCGACTTATTTTTGCAGTTAATGAAGTATGCCATTGCCAACCGTGCATGGTTTCTCCCATTGTGCTTTAGATGATGAATTCCCCCTTTGAACCAGAGGTACGTTTCACCTATAGGGATCGACGCACGCAAGCAGCAGCTTCACCTTTCCCATTTTTCTTCTTGCTTGCTGAATGCAGCAGCAGGACACGGAGCAGGTATCAGCCCCTTCGTTTTGCAGCTCTCAGACAGTCTTCTCTGGCTGCCTCTGACTCGAAAGATTTTTGGGCATGCCATCTTTTTCAAAGATCTGGAATGCCACTTGACCTTGATGAATACTCTGTTACCAGCTTTAAAAACATGGAGGATTTGTCCTCTAATAATCGTACTGGAGTATCAAACTCTGTGACTCTACCTGCAAAAACATTTCAAAGAGAGTACTTTCATAAGAACCATCCAAAAATATAAAATTTACCTGAAAGATATTTGTATACAGGATATCCACTGTTAAAAGAAAAGCTAAATATGTCCTCAGATACGCTCAAGAAATATATAAAAACTTTTAAAACCAAGATAAGAACTTGAAGCTTTTTCACTTCATTGCTGAAATGAGAAACTCCTAAACCCACCCCCTTCAACCCCGCTATGTTATATGTTAATCATATCTAACTTGAAAAAGAACTCGACAATAATATGGAAAGCCAAAATTTCCATTCTATTGGCACATACCGTCACTGAGCACCAGAACAAGATCGCTGTCAATGACAGTTGGAATACGATGTGCAATAGTGCACACTGTGCAGTTCTTAAACTCTGTCCGGATAATCTTTTGAATAAGATTGTCTGTGGCTGTGTCAACTGATGCTGTTGCTTCATCAAGAACCAGAATTCTTGCCTGCTTGAGTAAAGCCCGGCCAAGAGAAACAAGTTGCCTTTGCCCTACACTCCAATTTTCTCCATTTTCCAGCACTGCAATTATACATTTCAATGCAAATCAGCAAGTCATTGAACACCATCATACTAAGCAGAATATGTGGAAGAAGAAAACATTTATATTGGCTTTGTCCAATCTGCTGTCTACACACCTGGAGAATCCAGTTTTTGCTCTTTCTGACGCACACTCTCTCCAAGTTGAGATTTATCCAAAGCCTGTAACAAATGCTTGAATTATTAACAAACGATCACAAAAGATTCCATGCAGTACTCCTAATCAATTGTGTGGCATAAAATGGCAATATTGTAGTAAGAGGTAGGAAAATAAAAATTTTGACCATCTAATTTTGAGAAGGTTTGCAAGATGAACATGTGGTTCATTTACAAAATGCTTTTGGATCTCAGTTACAACAAAGCGATAATCCACTTCTAATAACGGTCAATAGGGATTTTGCTTTACTAAATTCAATGAAAACTTTTATGATATAGATGTTATGCAAACTTTTGTTCAAAGAATAATAATCAATTATAGCTCTTCAAGATTGAAAATATGGGCAACTAATAACTTAGAATATAATCAAAAAAAGAGAAAGAACAGGAAATAAAACCTGCCAAATTTTTTGATCTGAATGCTCTTCAAGAGGATCAAGATTGTTCCTAATTGTCCCCTCAAATAAGGTAGGATCCTGTGGTATGATACTCAAACGGCTACGAAGATCATGGAGGCCAATTCTAGAAATGTCTATGTTGTCTATAATGATTCTCCCTTCAGAAGGTTCAATTAAACGAAATAGTGCTTGAATCAAGGTAGATTTTCCACTTCCAGTTCGCCCAACGATTCCAATTTTCTTTCCACCAGGAAAGCTGCATGATATCCCATGAAGCACCGTTGGAAGATTCTCAGCATAACGAACCTTTTGAAGGATAAAAGAAACAGTTAGCATTTCCAAAAACATTGCTATGATCAAGGAACACTATATAGTTTATCCCAAAACAATAATTACTTGTATAGATATAACAGGAAACCTATTTTCCTGCTCATTTTTCTCCAAGCTAGATATTTTAAGATGGTTTCCATAGAAACCAACATAATTTACCCATGGTCAAATGAGAAATGAATCAACTGAAGAGTAGAAAAGGATGCATAATTCAGGATAAAGACATAATGAATCTATTGCCATACTCCTGGTACAAGGTTAAAGAGAAAGGGATACGCTCCCCATTTTTTAAATTTTGGAACCAGGTTAAGCAAAATTATTGGCATTGTACCTCATATATGACCTAGCAACAGACTGAAGAATCATAAACAATATCTAAGGACAAACAAACATAGCAAATTGAAAGGAAGTAGCCATGTCATGAAGGAAGAATGCATGGACAAGCATAGCAGGACAAAGCTGAATTTCGTACCTTCAAATCAATCAGATCAATTGTTCCATTCTCTGGCCATGATGATGGAGGACGGTAATCCTCAATAACTGATGGAGCTTCACTAGGAATTTGGCTGTATTGATATATCCTCTCTATGGAAATGATTTTATTTTCTAGTTTGCAAAAGCTAAGAATCCAACGAGAGAGACGTGCATTTAAATTAAGGCCATATGTTACAGCAAGGCCCGCCATGCCTGTAAAGAGCCAACAAATATGATTGGCAGCAGCAGAAGCTTACAAATTAACTTTGCTTTGTTATTTTTCTTGTACCCAATATATATACAGATATACACATGTTTAAATATTATGTAATGCAGAAAATAATACCACTTACTTGGATCAATACTTCCATGGGGAAAACTAACAAGTAAAATCATGCAGAAAGCAAAGACAAAGGTTGAAAGCAATTCCATGCGTAGGCATAGCCATTCAATGGCAGCAAGACTGCAAAAGAATGGACGAGCAAAGCAGTCAAGAAGATAAAGATTCCTCTTCATGAATCGTTTTTCTTGCCCAAAGCCTCTTATTGTAGCTGCGCCAGCAATTGACTCACCAAATAGATGGATGATAGGAGATTTCTGGATACTAACAATACGAACCAGTTCCCTTGATGATGCCATGTAGTATTTCTGCATAAGGTATATAATGATAATCAGTGGGCATAACTTCAGTATCATTTAGCCAAACTAGCAGATCTGAGTCCACAAATTAAGTTGGACATCTAAAATCATAATTAGTTTAGACACGGTAATTCTTCTTTGACAACCAAGTGAAAATTAACTTTACAAATTATGGTTGTAACAGTTCAAGCTAAATGAATGACAAGGAATATGGTATAAAATGGTCAAGCAACCATTTCAGAACTTTTTAGTTCAATAACAAACATCTATACTATTTATTGAGGCATAGAAAGGGCTCTGCGATGCATTATTTGGATTGCAAAAGTTAAATAGGTAAAGAACATATTGGAGAACCATAGAAGAAGATAATGTAATAAGACATTACGAAACCAAAGAAGAAAAACATAAAGTAACCAACTTCCAAATCCGCTAAATGCTTTTTATAACCTTTTCATATACAGAACTCTGCAAATTCATAGCTCATGACCAAGTTAAACTCAAATGCTGCAGCCTGTACCTAAAACACTAACAAATTCACTATCAATCCCAATGACACGTACATGTAGCAAGGATTAGTAATGACCAAAAATAACTTGCATAAATATCATCTAATTCCTGTATAACTTTTTTCTGAAAACCAAAAGAATGAAGTATTTTCATGGAAAAATTAATTAATCACCTGCATCCACAAGCAAGCAATAGCCATAGGCACAACAAGAAGCAAAACTTGCCATGTAACTTTACTCATCACACCAACAATTCCAATAAGCTGTATTGTTGTTGAAGCAAACCCACCAAGTCGAAAAGGAATATCAAGATCTACAACACTTTGATCAATGGATACCTGTAAGTTCAAACAAAATCAATGGCACTTAAAAGATGAGGAAGTGTAAGGAGAGAAAAGATGAAGAAATCAACTTGCAATAAATAGAATATGCATAATCAAAGAGGATATATTTTTCCAATGAAATGTGACTAACTTACACGATTCAAGATCCGCCCAGCTGGAGTAGAGTCAAAGAATGACATTGGCGCTCGAAAAACACTTCTAAGCATCTTCAAAAACAATTTCTGTGCAGCTGCCAGGCCAAATGTAGCAACTAGAACAGCCCTCACAAATATAAACCATGAGCTTCCAAAGGCAAGGGCCATATAAACACCAAGAAGAACCATAGCATGCACCCTAGGTTTACCTCCTTCTGTTTGTGGATTTGCCCACGCCATCCACCAATTACTAGCTATTTGAAGAAACTGAAACAGTGCTTGTGCAATAACTATTAGTGGAATTAACGAGCCTTTGCATGCTGCGGCCATATATGACAAGTAAACTTTCATGCTGACTCTCCCTCTCACCCTTTCCTCTTCTTGAACAAGCTGCTTTTTCCTTGAGCGTTTTGCCTTCTTTTTCTCTTTAATAGCTTTTTGATCTGAAGCTGATGCACCCTCTTGCACTTCCTTGGCTAAACTGTCAACATTACTTCCAGTTGATTCAATTTTTTTAATAAATACAAGAGAACTATCTAAAGACAAGTTCTCATCCGAGTCATCTGACGAGTGGTTTGGGATATCCATAGCTCCAATTGCTTCATGGTGAGCTGAGACTAAAGTTTTAAAGTCAGTTCCTGCTTTTAAAAGATCATCATATTTCCCAGCCTGTATAATCCGCCCTTCCTTTAGAACCTGAAGAGATGGAAGGTAAGATTTATTAAACTCCTTTGAAGCAAAGAGGGTGGATACACAGTTAACCCACCATCAAGGCATCAACCAGATTTGACTTCATGAGAAATAAAAGCTATTTAAACTGATCAAAATTAATTTTTTTCCCTATATGTAAATGTACCTTAAATTTTATAATATTGAGTACCATCAAATAACAACAACAACAACAAAAGGTAAATAAAATGTCAACAAAAAACATTGAGAGAGAAAAAAGAAGGAAAGTTCTGTGCAATAAGCAATGGACGCAATACTGATCAGAAATTGCACAGAAACTGAAAAATGAGGACAATATCAGAGTAAGCTGACTATAGAATGCAAATATAAGCAATTAGGCAATCAAAGAGCTGCCTCCTTATTTCAGACACAAGATATAGAGGCCAAGATAGTCCTCACATTGCACAAGCAATATAAAAATTTAAAAAGCCAATGCGATTCCATACCAGTATCAAATCAGCAGCTGGGAGAAATTCAACTTGATGAGTCACAAAAATCAGAGTCTTGTTTGCTAGTGCTGTCAATATGTATTCCTGCAGTTACAAAACATATTTCAGCCACATTACACTTTTTTTTGAACAGCATAATTAGCAATATGCTCAGCAAATCTAACCTTGAACAACTCTGAACCAGTGTGTGCATCAACTGCACTAAAGGGATCATCAAGTAAATAGACGTCCGCATCTTGATACAATGCCCTTGCAAGCTGTACCCGTTGCTTCTGGCCACCACTCAAATTTATACCCCTATCACCAATGATGGTCTGATCACCATGTGAGAAAAGTTCCAAATCTTTTTTCAACGAACAAGCATGGATAACATTTTTGTATTTTGCTTTATCCATTGGGCTCCCAAAAAGAATATTTTCTTCAATATTTCCAGATTGTATCCATGCAGACTGAGAAACATAAGCAGCAGTACCACAAATTTTTACCTGGGAATAAAAAAGAGAAGAAAATAGTTAGGAATATCGATTCTCGAACTAGGAGAAAGAAGATATCATCATGGGCAGAAAATCACATGAATTATAAATGACAAATGAAATAGAGTTCTCCAAGGTAACGCACTTCACCAGAGATTTTGGGAATCTCCCCTAGGATGCATGAGAGAAAGCTTGATTTTCCGGAGCCAACCATACCACAGACAGCTACACGCATTCCTCTCTGGACCTTCATTTGAATGCCTGATAAAGTGGGTCTTGTAGAAGTAGGATCCCAGCAGAATTCACCATCTTTAATTTCAATGGCCAAGTCTGTCATGCCTCGTGGAAGAGTAATGGTTGCATCTTCCTGCAAGTCTTCCTCCTGCAGGAATCCAGAAATGCGATCAAGAGACACTTTTGTCTGGGCCATCATTGACACCAAATCAGGGAAATTCCTGAGTGGTTCTTGTAGGATTCTGAAAGTAGCTAGAGCAGAAAGAACACCTCCTGCTGTGAGTTGGCCTCCCAACAATATAGAAGTACCAAAAGTGACAGCCGCAACAAATATGGGAGAGCTCCAAAAAATGAATGTAATAAAAGCTTGTGAGTAGAGGGCTTTACGAAGCCACCTGAACTCCACACCTCGCATCTCCTCCAGCTTCACCCGATACCTGTCCTCCCAAGCTTGCAACTTCAAAATCCTCATATTCCTCAGACACTCAGAAGTTTTCCTCATCCTATCATCCTTTGCAGACATTAATTTGTCTTGATACTCTTCCTGCACCTTAGCCAGGGGTACGGTAACAATGATGGAGACAATGGTGGCAATTAAAGTTGCAACAGAGGCAATTCCAACATTCTTGTACAAAATTGCAAGGGCAAGAATTATTTGCAGGGGAAGCATCCATATGTCATGGAGATACCAAGAGTAATCCCCAACTCTCTGGACATCAACTGCCATATAATTAACAATTTCCCCACTGGTGTGACTTTGCTTGGCCAAGCTCGACAGCATGAGTCCTTTCCGGTACACCATTGCTGTCAGAGCTGATCTCACATGCATACCCAAAATATCAACACCTAGATACCATTGCCGGGTTGTTAAGGTCTCCACAAGCTTTGCAGAGAAGAATATCCCAGCAAGAATGTATCCCTCATGACGGAAAGTCTCCTTTCCCCCTAAATATTCAACAAAGTAGCTAATCATATATGGGCCCACATACGAGACGAGAGTATTTATCAAGGCAAATATGGCATTGCAAGCTGCTTCCTTCCAGAAAGACTTGATAATCGCCCAAGCTAAAGAGGGCTGCTTTGGAGGACTTTCTACTTTCAGTTTCTCCCAATTTGAATTCAAAACCTTATAATTAGTCTTGGTTCGATCCTTTGGGGCAAGAAGAGGAATGTCCCTAAGCTCAAGTGGTCTTTTCGCACCAATAGAAAGAAGTGGATTTAACCATGAAAGTGTAGCAATGCTAAACAAACCAGCATCACTATAAGGAGTGACCTTAAGACACCCTGCCTCTTCTTCAAGAAGCAATGGCTCTTGAAGGTCAGAATTCCTACAAACTTGAATTCCAGTGGCACCTCTAATTGCTACAAAACATAGAAAAGCAAGAGCCGGAGTTGCAGCAAAATTCACTACAACATGAGAACTCAAATGGTTCACACCTTCAATCAGAAAACTCTTCCCATCCTCGTACAAAGTACACAAACAAATCAAAAATGAGAAAAACCACCAAACCCTCAACAATAATGGAAATGTCTCAGAGGCCTTAAATTTACAATGAAGAGCTGAAAAGCTCAACACGAACCAAGCTAAACCTTGTGCAGCAGGTAAGCAAATTATAGACCAATCGACATCTTTCCCATTAACAGTTTCTCTAATCAAAGCAACCCCATCAAAACCCAAAACTAAAAATTGCAAAAACAAAACATAGAAGCAACAAACCAGTACCAGCTTAAACCCAGTACTGATTGCAATAACAACTGGAATCTCTCCATCAGCACTACTTCTTCGAATTGGACTAGAATCGGGAGCTGAATTGTCATCCTTAAGCAACCTAACTCTACCAACACAAACAAAAATTTGCCTAGCAGATATAATAAAGAGAAAAACAAGAAAAAGAGTCAAATTGATACAAATTGAGGCAAGTTCCAATACAGGTAGGCCTTGAATTTGCTTCAAAACAACAGAAAGGGACGATTGTGTGATGGTATTATTAATGTTATCAAGCAAGAAGGCAATACCCATTATTGAAAAAGGTAAGTTCTCGGAGATTGAAAAAAGTGAGTCGGTGATGATGAAAAAAATGGTAGTGTTAACAATGATAAGCAATCAAATCGTGTAAAGCAGGACATTTCACCATCTGGGTAATTAAGCTCTTTTAGGAGATAGAATCTGCAGACACATTGCACAAAGAAACAAAATAAATATATGTAATCATATCATCGTAAAAAAAAACACTGCACGAAAAACGAAGAGACAAAGAAATATAGAGAGAGACGCGCACACACATAAAAAAAATTGCAACTTTTCTTTCTTTCTTTCCTTTATCTCTAAAATGTTATCTTTTCTTTACACACAAAGAGCAAAAACACCAAAAACAGACAGAGATAGACGCAAAATCTACAAAATCTGAAAACAACCCAGTTGAGAAAGAACCGAACTTTATCAAAAACCAACCTTGAAAATCGTACCTTTTTAGGTTAAAGCCAATGTAAATTTCATATTAACATTAATATTAAAATTATTTATTAATATAAGGCCAAAGCTCCACCACTCTCTGTTATTTCTTCTTCTTCTTATATTTGGTTCATACAGAGAGAAGCCACACACACACACACACTCTGACTAACTCTTCTTTCTTCTTCAGGAATAATGAGTCATATATAATAATGATAATAATAATAAAGAGAGCATTTAATCAGATACCCAACAACAAACTACTGAATACAGAGAGAGTACCCAGATAGAAGAAGAGAGAAATGGGGAAGAGAAAGAGAAAGAGATCTCTTCTTCCTTTCTCTGCTCTTTTATAACAATATATTATTATTTATTATTAATAAATATTAATATAACAACAAAATGTAGCTTAAAATAAAGCTTTTTAGGTTAGCTAGCTCACTTTTGGCTCTGCCGTGTGTGCCTCTGTGCTTGTGTTTGTTTGTGGTTAAATGGTACTAACATGAAAAATGGTGATTGAAATTTTAAGCGAAAGTTTCATAATTTTTACACAAATTTTTCTTTTCTTTTTTTTAGGGATTTTATGGGTATATTTATCGGTGTGTTTAGTTTGGTAGTGCCACATTTGTTTATTTATGTGTGTATATATAGACAAGCATAATATAAGAGAGTGAGAAATGGTTTGTGAAATTGATCCATGTGTTATGCTTTTGAAGATTAGAATATTATTTGCATGTTTTTTAGGATATGCTTGTGGTAAATTTTGGTGCGGTAATTAATTTAATTGAGCTATTTACCTTGTGGTAACATCATTTTTTTATCATTCATCTTAATTTTGGTAATTAATTTTGGTGGCGTTTGGTTCATGAAATGGAATAGAATAGCTATTCCATGGCACTAGGAATAGCTATTCTTTACACATTGTAAAGAATTGGTATTTCATGAAATTGTAGAATTACATCTCATGGGATGAATTAAATACAAAAATATCAATTTTTTATGAAATAGCTATTTCATTTTTTATATAATTACTCTCTTGGAATAGCTATTCCATTTCATTCCGTGAACCAAACGGGTCCTAAGTTTCAAAAATAAAAATCTTGAAAAAAAACTAACGACTTGCTTGTTTAATTATGCCTAAATAATGACATTCTTTTGTACGTGAAAAATGTGACGTCTGCTTTAATAAGTGAATTAGTTGTACTAAAATTTTGTATTTATTCAAGTCCTTCTGCATTAAAATTTCATAAAAGAGAACTTCAATG
>CANYLF010134894.1:0-10877 GCA_948193215.1 Bocquillonia castaneifolia
CGCACGGATCAAACCTGCGACCAAGAGGCAAGGGAGAAGGTCTTTGACCAACTCAACTACCATCTCATGCGATTAGTCAATAAATATTCATTCTTAATAAAACTAAAATTTATTAGGTTGGTTTAGTTTTGATTGTTTTACCGATTTTAACTAATTTTTTAAATTATTCGATTTAATATATAAATAAAATCAGATTGTTAATTGGTTCTTAATTTAACTGATCAAATTAGCCGGTTCGGTAAAGTTTTAAAAACACCTCTAATTATCTAAAATCAAGTCCAACAAAACTATGAAAACTATTCCCAGTGAATTTTAACATAACTATATTTCTCTGAAAGTAAACTTGAGTAATTAAGCTATAGGCTATAGCTAAATTCTCATACCAATTGATCTATGGGTTTAATAAGATGAGATAATTTAATTTAATTTTTAGCTTTTATCATCATGTGAGTTCATTATATTATGTAGATTTTGGTTCTTAAAATTATTAATCTAACTGAATATTTTTCTGGATGATAATAAATTCAAAATTCATCTTTTTGGATTGGTCAGCATAAAGAGCACTATATATTTTTAAAGAATTATGAAAAAATTGAATGGCACCAGATGTTGATCATCAATCTGCCACTGAGAGAAAAAAAATCGGTCAGATGCTAGAAAACATAAATGCTACTCCATATTGCGCAGACAACCCTATATATTTGCATGCAGTTACAGAGAGCATCCAAAATTGTGTGTGCAAAAAGCTGTAGTCCAACCACACACACACTAATATATATCTATATCTATATATGATGAAAATGCTGAGAGTAGAATTTAGAAGCAAAATGAGTAGACCTGGAACAGGTTGGTTCAACCAGGGTGCATGTAACAAGTAATAGTGAACCACACTACCACTTACTAACAACTTGCACATTTCAAAAATGTTTTATAACTCAATTGAGACTGAGCGATTTTTGGCTCAAGAATAATTCGGTGTGGAAAATTAAAATTTTACTTTTATCTTTTTATAGTTGATAACGTTAATTATTATTCCAAACATAACATTTTTTTTTTTAAAAGAGACACTTATATCTCGATGAAGGAGTAATTATTATTATTTTCTTATTGTATCTTTTCTGAATTATAAAAAATCTGACTCAATTTCATATATAAACATTAAAATACAGGTGTTTGTGTGGAAGTGTGCAACACCAATCATGAGAAGTGACAAAAATAACTGGAGATAATTGGGAGGAAGCTAGCTGTAGTGCATCATTGATCATATATTTTCACTGAACCCCCTTCCAATTCCTTTGTTTCTTTATTTGAAGTAGTCACTATTTTTGTAACAGATGAATAGAGTACTTTGGAAATTGGTCCCTGTACTTTGGTACTGCCATTGTTTAACTTTAATCGATCAATCCCTTTTATTTCCTGCACTTTTTTTTTTATTTATTTAGTAGCGTGGTCATTTTGATGGATCCCACTTACTACCAATTAGTTGGTAATTATGTTAGATCAATGTTGCTACTATGAGTTTTGTTTGTGGAAATGTGCAACAACAGCAGCCCAATCATGAGAACTGACAAGAAAATTGGGAGGAAGCTATCAAGCTGTACTACATCATCAAAAACCGATCCAATCCCCAGTACTCCTTTGTTTGTTACTAGTATTTTCATAACATCATGCCAAATTCTACTACCATAATAGAAGTAGTATTATACTATAGGCAAAAGGTACAAGTAAGCCCAAAACTATATCGTCATTCTCAATTCAGTCCTTAAACTTCAAAGTGTCTCAATCAAGATCTTTAATTTTTTAAAATGGTACAAATAAACTCTAACCCTCACAGAGACTCTCAGTTGACTTATCAATCAGAAACAAATACATCTCCCCTCATTTTATTCTTCTAATAATAACAACTCAACCAAAAATAAATAAATAATAATAATAATAATAATAATAAAACCAAATTCTATCTTTTACAAAGAAAGAAATAGAAAGAAAGAGAATGGAATCAAACTTCTTCACTGCCTCCTTCCCCATCTTCACCTTAATAATAAATAATTACCTAAAAATAAGAAACAAAATCCCTAAAAATCAAGAAGCTAATAACCATTCTCCTCATCCCTTTCAACCTCGTTTCTGATCCTCCTCCGCAATCATCACCGTCATCATCAAGCAACAATAAACTTACTATCATCTCATCATCATCAATAACAACAACATCAAGATCATAAACGCATATTTTTCATTTTGAGAGATCTAATCGGAAGCCGTCACAATCAGATCTTGTCACTCAGAAGCGTCCATGGTGGCTAGGCCGGTACCCTTACTACTCCGGTCACTGTTACTCCCTTTGACGGTACTGAATCTGTCAAGAAGCATTACTGAGGTTGATGTTATTATTATTGTGATATTATTATTATTTGAATGAATTTTATTTTAGTAATAATAATAATATTTGGAGTGATAATGATACTAATAATAATAATAATAATGGGGCTGATGCAGGTATTTAGAGAAAGCTGAGGTGTTCATTGAATAGGAAGAGCATTACTGAGATTGATCCAAGAACTCAGTTTTCTCATATGAAAAGGTTTGGAGCCTGCAACCAAACAGAAAGTTGGCTTGAATGGCCCCATGACTACCCCATTGGCAAAAGACCATTGTTCTTTGAACTTGCTCAGAAAAAAATTGATTTGTATGCCAATTTCAGGTTTTGTTACGGCCTTCCCAATTATAAAACCCGATGTGATGATTTGATTTGATGTAATTTATTTTAATTTTAATTTTTGATTTTGATTTTGATTTTCATTATTATTATTATTATTATTATTAGAAGAAGAATAATAATAAAAATGAGGGGAGATGAATTTTTTTTATTGGTCCAATGTATTGATATTAAGGATTCTGTTAACACTGTTAGGGTTAGGTTTTTTTTGCACCATTTTAAAAAGTTAAAGGGTTTAATTGAGACACTTTGAACTTTAAGGGCAGAAGTGAGAAATGTGATATAGTTTAGGATCTTATCTGTACCTTTTGCCTATATAGTCTCTAATTTCTATTTTTATTTTAATTTTTTTAAAATACAAATTACTGGTTCTAGTTTTTATTAATTTTCACTTCCAGGATCTCAAGTGTGTTTTAAAAGCTCTTTTCGTTAGAGAAACTTGGACATTGAAGCCACTCAAATTAAGAGAGAGGCAACCTTTTCTGTTTCAAGGTACTGAAAGTCAGCGACCGATAGGGAAAAGGGGAAAAGATAATGAGGTCTTCGGGATACGCGAATGGCGGTGTGTCTTTAAAAACAAGAATTTCACATGAACTTCAAACCGACATGCCTTTTGAGCCTTCCTTTAATGTGGCATTGAACTCTGGCAGAGACCTCTTCCTTTAATGTGGCACTGAACTCTGGCAGAGACCTTCTCCCATTGCCCCCTTAGTAAAGCCCCTTCTTCGGACTTAATCTCAAAAAAATAAAAAAAAAAAGACTATAATTATATTAAGAGCCTAGCATCCTTCTTTCTTTCATCCATCCATATGCAATTTTCGCTTCCATTTTAATACATAGTTGGACCTGGTTTCAGGATGACAACCAAGGACTAAAGCCCGGTCCGAGCAAGATCGTCGAGACGTCTACGAGTGGGGTCATTGCTGACGCCCCTTGCATTCCAAACAATTGCAATTGTTCCCCAAGGCGCTATTAAATAAAATGGGGGTTTTTCCTTCGCCTATCGTATGTATCGGCTTGGCTTCATCCCGAACCAAGGAGATGTTTTTCATAATGGATCCTCTGCTTGGAGAGAAAGAGATGTTAGGTGGGTAGCTATTGTTGGCCCAGTCAAGAGTTGCATGTGGTCGGTCGTCAGATGCCACCGCTTCATCATTCATCTTTAGTTAAGAGTTGCTGAGTTAAGTCAGCCCGAGGAATGGTATGAATCGGCTTTTTCTAGCCGGGATATCCTCTCTCTTTTTTAGGGGCTGGGCGAGCGAGTTCCATACCCTACACGAGTAGATTAAATTAGTACTCTCCTGTATACTATATTTACTAAAATTCAAAAATATCAGTATATCTAAAAGAGTGGTGGAGCTATCGAAAACAGGATAGGTGGTAGTTACCTCTCTTGATCCCCCACACACTCTCATCTCCTTTTTTTCTTTTATATATCTCTCCTCTCCTTTTTTTTTTTTTATATATATATATCCACCGTTTCTTTCATCCTCCCGTTTTCCCGTCGTCCCTCTCATCCTCCCGTTTTCTTGCCCCTCTTCTCAATTTATTATTCTACCCCTTTCCATTATCCCTTCTCTTATTCCGGAACATCCTGAATTGAAATGAACAATAATAATTTGGAATTGGAAATTTATTTGTGTGCCAATATTGTCACTACTTAGACAATCAATCGAATTCCCTACACTTTTTTTTTTCCTTTTGAGGGGCGTACATAATTTCTAACTAAATTTGTACATCCTCTTGCTCTTACCCATGCCTATGTTGTCTAATCTAAGGTTGTTAACTTGAATATTGCTGTTCGAGTGGAATGTGCATTTCAATCATATAAAAATTGAAGAATTCAGTACTCATGCCTACTCGATTTTTTAAAATTAATGTTCATGCTTTCAATATATATACACACATTGGTTAAAATGATCCAAAACATATCATTTTCTAGTAAACTCACAAGTATTAATTAATGAATGTAATTAGATATGTATTCTCACAAGTCATATGTGCATATCAAATCTTGTAATTGAAATTATGTGATGATGCATGTAACATATAAATAAAAATAATTATAACTGGCCGGGATGTTTGAGCACATCCAATTTTAATACGGACAACAGAATTCAACAATAAAATTGTATGAAAATAATACTAAACAAAAAAAAACTCATCAATTTCAATTTCAAATGGAAAAAAAAAACTCATCAAAAAAGGAAAATTAAATCAATGACATTACACTGAAATATAGCATCTATCCGTACTCTTTTTTTTTTATATAATCTACCCGTTCTCTTTATTAGCCTAATCTCTCTTAAATCTTGACTTTGTATCTATGAGCTTGAAAGGAATATAACTAAATCGACCTATCATATGAAGATTGATTCACTTAAACCCTTATCAAGCTCTTAGTACCTAAAAAAAAAATCCAATCTACTGTTGGACAAAGATACATCTCCAATTCCCCAAAAAAAAACCCTGAATTTTTTTTCCCTCTCATTTTTGCCATGTCTAACTATGAATTGGCCTCATAGCTGGTACTGGCATTTGAAAAATGCAAGTTGATTTGATATTGAAGCACTTAAAAGGGCTTACATTTCCACCTACATTTCCATTACTCCCATTATTATCCACTGAAGTTATAATTCTTTGATCTTCATCATATAAAATTTCCTTCTTCATAATAATGTTATTACCATTAACATCATCATTAACACATTCATCATCAGTCTCATGATCTTGATCTCCTCCATTGTCATTCACTTGTATCTCTTTACTTGCTTCTTCTCCTCCTCCATTGCTGCATTTTCCAAGCTCATAGCTATCTTCTTCTTGCTTTTCATTTTCCTTAAGACCCTTTTCAATCCCATTTGTTTCTTTTCCTTCTGATCCTTTTTCATTTTCATCAGCATTAATGAGACACTTCTCATTCCCATTTCTTTCAATTTCTTCTTCTTCTTCTTCTTCTTCTTCATCACTGAGAATCTTCTCAAGCTCATCGATATCGGTGTCTACCTTTTCTTTTTCTTCTTCACTGTTGCAATTCTCAAGCCCATTTTCATCTTCTTCTTCTTCTTCATTGATATCCTCCTCATCAGAAGAATAAACTTTATCATCATCTAAAGGAACAAGCCGCAAAGTAAGACGGCCATTACTTCTTTGAGCACGAAAAAATCCATGGTGCCTAACCCTCTCTTCTTTAAGAATCAATCTTCCATCACTTGTATAATATCTCCTCAAAACCCAAGGCGTGTGGCAAGGCAAATTCCCGGTCCTTGCCAGCAATGATATCGGCGGTGGAAACTCCTTCTTCTCCTTCTTACCACCCACCAACCTCCGATCTCTTCTACTATAAAGTAGGTTGAGATTGTTATCGCTCGTTTTCTCTTTTAACAACGATGTCTCAAAGACATCGTCGTTATCTCTAAGATCAAGACAGCTTTCAACACCAATGTAATCTCCGGTGAGAGAAGAAGACAGTGATGAAGAAGAAGAAGAAGAAGCAATGGACCCCTTAAAGCATGAACTTGCACTTGCATTATTAGTACTACCGTTAATGGAAGATTGTTCATCTACATTATGGGTTTCCATTGTTGATGTGTTGAGTTTTTGGGACTGCATATTTGCAAGAAAAGATAAGAGGGTTTTGGCCTTTGTGGGGGTTTTTTGTTAGCTAGAATTGCATGAAAAGAAGAGAAGAAAATACTAGTAATACTATTTGTTGTATAGCTAGTGTAATGAATAGTAAAAGTTTCAAAGCAGAGGTAGATATAGAAATGGTAGAGACTAGACAATAGATTTTTGAGAGATGTAAGGTGTTGTATAGAGGGAAATATACAAGTGGTAGAGACAGCTAATACCTTTGATGTCAAGATTTGGTTCCATTTGTGGAATTGCAGGGATATTCAAAATCTAAATTTACCTGTAAAAGAATTTAAAATCACACACAATTCAAATAATGATATATTTATAGCTAATTATCTTCCAATACTATGCAAATATATAGCTGTTTATACTAATTCATGCCTTGGCATATGGATTTTTATACTAATTCAAGCCTTGGATAAAATCTGAGTACAAGTAGTTGCCTTACTAGCATCATTAGAGTAAATTATGTGAGTGCTTTGTCTATATTATACATGTGTAATATCAAGCACACATAATTTATATATTCTAATTCTAAATAACTAGTAAATCATGCCATGGATGAAATATTGAGACATGTATATATATATTTGTATTGAGACCAGTTTGACTTACTATAATCATAGATTTGGGCATTCTTTTATCATTTATTATGTGCTTATGGCTAAACTAAATAAAGTTGTTGGAGTATAGAATATGAGAAATTTGTATGGTTTTGTATTATTTATAAATGAAATTTAATTATTTTTTAGATGAATTTTATGCTTCGTCCTCATAAATGTTGGTCTTATCATAAGATCTAATTTCATTTTAAGAAATCCTAACTAAAAAGTTAACTCGGCCTATTTAGTAATATGGATTAGAATCATCTCAAAAACATAATGGACAACATGTAAGAGTCGGAAGGTTTTCAAGTTTTTAGGTCCAAGGGCCCTAATGAAAGTTGCATGAAGATTTTGCCCATGATGAGAACTGAAATTGCCAGATGAAAAGGAAAAGGAAAAAAAAAAGGATGGACCCATTAAGCTTGACTGCTTTAGATAAGGCATCAGAAAGGGGGAAGCAAGCTTACATACATGTAAATTTGTTATTCCAGTAAACAATTATGATGAAAAAATTATATTAGTTTTGTGTTTTTAAATTTTTTAGGGGAGTGCTGTTTTTAATTTGTTAGAATGTTAAACAAACCATATATAATTTTGCAGACCCCAGAATTTGCTTCAACCCTAAAAGGCTTTTTATGTTCATAAATTAATAATTAACGTGTTTCACATCAATGCAAACAATTTCAAAAGCCCAGAATTAATGAAAACGAATGCAGGAAACCAAAAAAAAAAAAACTATACTAATTACTAAATCATTCAGGAAATGTGAGCTAAAATGAGATTAATAAAAAAATATGATTCATTTAACAAAATCAATTTACATTTTATACGAAAAAAGATTTTAAATAAAAACTACTCCTACATAGATAGAACACATAAATATGGAATTAATACAAACAATTGACTAAATAAATCATCATATTTAAGATTCATTACTCTAAAAATGTAATTAAATTAGATGAAATAAAAAAAAAGGGGAAAGAAAAGGAGAGGTTACATACCAGAGATTAAATTATAGTACTGTTGGAGATTGAGGAGAAATAGCAGGAGGAGGAGATGAATCACATTAATTAAAATGGCATCTCCTCCCATGCAATTACTCCTCAAAGGAAAAACAATGGAATTATTAATATGAAGAAAGATCAGAAAGAGAACTCACAACAGAAATAACACATTTCCAGCCTGAGGACAGGCAATGTATTATTATGTACAGGGCACACAAAACACAAATTTAATTGAACATCCCCTTTCTTTCAGGTTTTTATTCCTTTATTGTTCCTTAATTTCACCCTTATATTTTTTAGTACTACTATTTTTATTTTTATTTTTTTACTTCTAGTTTCTTTCAAACAGATAAGAAGAACACACGTCATTTATCTAAAGAAATTAGTTTATATTAATAATGATGATAATATAGTTTTAAAAAAAATAATTTTACCGTTCAAAAAGAATTAATTATTATAATCTTAATAATGTAAAATTGCCTATATTTAGGCGCGGTTTAAGGGATTAGGATCATTAATTATAAAAGTTGATCTAAGCCGTGAGTACGTATATCGTTTTAGCTTAATTAGATGTTTTATATATGGACTGTTGATCAAGATATATTTGATGCTATTTATATATGTAATTAATTAATTAATTAATTATAATACTCCCTTTGTATACTATTATCTGTCCTTTTGAATTAAAACACGTCCATTAAGGAAATCATTAGTGTTTTTTCGTTTTTATAAAAAACCCTTGTTATGATTAATTTACCCTTTCTTTAGTAATTAATACTAAAGATTTTAAAAAGAACAACTCAACTTACAATGACAATAAATATGAGAGAAGTAATGATAAAAATGAAAAAAAATAATAATGAACTCCTTGATTTCCTAAATGGACAGATAATTAGAAAAAAGAAATCTTATCTAAAATGACAGATAATAGTGAACGGAGGGAGTAATTCCGTTCATGCTTTACTTATTTGAAAAAGGGCAAAGGTGCATTTATGCCCCTAATGTTTGTGTCGAGGAGCAAATATGCCCCTCATGTTTTTTTTGGAGCAAATACACCCTTAATGTTTTAAAACAGGGGCAAATCAGCACCATTTTTTTACTTTGACTTATCTTTTTACCATTTCAGTCTTTGTCTTTATATTTTTATTTTTTTTAGTTTTTATAGTTCTTTTCTTTTTCAATTAGGTCTTTCTAATTAAAAAAATCAATAATTTTTTTACAAAAATATTTTTGAAATAAAAAAATTTAAATAAATTATTGAAAATTAAACAAATATAATAAAATTAATGTAATAACCTATAAATCTTGTATTTTGTTTACTTCGGGAATTTTTATCTCACAATCTACAATGAATAGCTTAAAGTCCACCTATAAAAAAATAATCAACATATTTTATAATATTTTATAACAATTAAATTCATTTATTATTTTTAAGTATAAAATTTTTAATAATTTCATTAAAAAATTAAAACTATGTAAAATTACATAAATTTTATAAGACTATTTAAATTGTTGATAACTTTAGTTAAATTGTTAATGAATTCAGTAAAATTTATTTATTTTAAAAATAATAAATGAATTTTATTTTCATAAAATACTAGAAAATATGTTGATTATTTTTCATAATCCGATATTATTAGGCTAATTTCTTGTAGATTACGAGATAAAAATTTATGACTAAATAAAATCCAAGATTTAGTGGTTGTTATATAAATTTTATAAGATTATTTAAATTTTTAATAAATTTATTTAAATTTTAGTTGAATTTAGGAAAATTTTTTGAGTTTAAAAATAATAAATGAATTTCACTTTTATAAAAAAAACCAGAAGATATATTGATTACTTTTCATAATTTGGCCTTAGGCTAATTCCTTCTAGAATGTGAGATAAAAATTCTCTAAGTAAATAAAATTCAAGATTTTTGGGTTATTATATAAATTTTATAAATTTTTTAATTTTTAATAATTTTTAAAATTTTAGTGAATTTACAAAAAAGAAATTGTAGACTTAAAATAATAAATGAATTTAATTGTTATAAAATACTATAAAATATGTTGATTATTTTTTATAACTGGATCTTAAGCTAATTCATTGTAGATTGTGAGATAAAAATTTCTGAAGTAAAAAAATATAAGATTTCTGGGTTCTTACATTAATTTTATAATATTTATTTAATTTTTAATAATTTTATTAAAATTTTTTATTTTAAAAATATTTTTGTAAAAAGTTGTTGATTTTTTAATTAGAAGGATGTAATTGGAAAAGAAAAAACTAGAAAAACTAAAAAAAATAAAGATATAAAGACAAGGACTGAAATGATAAAAGTATAAGTTAAAGTCAAAGAAATGATGCTAATTTACTCCTGTTTCAAAATATTAAGGGTGCATTTGCTCTAAAAAAAACATGAGGAGGATATCCGCTCCTCGACACAAACATTAGGGGCACAAATGCACCTTTGCCCTTGTTAATTATTACTAATATATAATGATAATGCAATTGGCTACAGCTCACCTCTTTTCACCTATCAAGTTGAATGGACAGCTGATAATTCTCGCAGAGCAATTTGTTTAAATCACGCATCTGATCTCCAAATTCAAGGACAGCTGATAATTCACGCAAAACAAAACAATTTGTTTGGAGATCAGATGCAATTGGTTTAAAGTCTATTGATAGAGAGCAACGAGAAGAAGGTAGCTTTTTTTAAATTAAGCATAACAATTATACTGTAACTAGTTAACTACTTAACTCTGCCAGAGAAAGAAAGCAAGCAAAAGGCATGGCAGCAGTTCCAGCAGATTTTTTGGTCAGCAAGATCATGTCTTTAGTTGAAAATGAAGCAGCTTTGCTAGGAGGGGCTCGAGAGGAACTCGAAGAAATCAAGCGAGAGCTAATAAGCATGAGATCCTTTCTAGAGGA
>CANYLF010135150.1:0-10143 GCA_948193215.1 Bocquillonia castaneifolia
ACTAGAAGGATCTATGTTGCTGTAAAACAAAGGGTTAGCATGCTATAACATGTGTATGCAAGGATGCATGTATGCATGAATGCAAGCAACACATAGGGACACAAGTAGCAACGTTAGTCAAACACATATACTACCAAGTGGTAGACCTTCCAACCTTATTTCTCCCACACACGTATTCATTTGGCAAGTCAACATTCCTAGGAGTTGGTTTAGGCTGTCACATCAACAGGGGATGCTATTGTCGATGTAGCATGCACGTTTGCATACATAAGAAGCTCTCAACATACAAACCAAACAATAAGTCATTGTCATGCCCCTATCCCATGTCTTTGCTCTCGACGAGTCCTTAAAGTTCTCTATGCTCCAGGGCTATTTTAGCATCAGTCAAGTACAGTTAGACCAACGTACCAACATCCATTGCACACAAGTAGTAATCAAGATCACTCTTCTCAAACCCTAATTGATCCCATGCTGTAGGGCCGCATTAGTCAGGTAAATTAGAATAACAATTGACACCCCCATAGGTAGCAATTAGAGGTTTGATTCAAGGGCAGTAACACTAGACCAGGTCAAAATAATGGCTTCATGGCATCATATAACAAAGCAATCATTTGGTAAGTCCTAACGGAAGTTGCTAGGGTCATTACATGGCTTCAGTCGGTTCAGCTAAAAGAAGGTTCCCATAGAAGGCGAACTCCCATTAACCATCTCCCTCTTTCAAAAAAGGTTCAAGCGATGGTAGGA
Source organism: Bocquillonia castaneifolia (assembly GCA_948193215.1). Lineage (NCBI taxonomy): Eukaryota > Viridiplantae > Streptophyta > Magnoliopsida > Malpighiales > Euphorbiaceae > Bocquillonia > Bocquillonia castaneifolia. The sequence continues at coordinate 745 of CANYLF010135150.1, forward strand.
CATTCAGCTCAGAATTTTCCATTAACTATCACTCATTAACCATAACAAAGATGGTAAGCAATAGTAGGACAATTCCATCTATGAGTGGTAGTCACTGGTTTCGCCTCCTATGAAGAACCCTTATAAATCATAGGTGACTTGACAAATGGTACCCGTGAGGTAGGGTGTTTTAATGCAAGAATGAATGCAAAGGAATTAGAGTTTAGCATAATAAAAAGAGTATTGGTAGAATGACTTGAATCATAGGTCTGTTTGTCAAAGGTCCCCAATGGAGTCACCAAACTACAAACAAGGAGGTTTTGCCTCAGAGCCTGAGCCGTGACTAGCAACTGCGGCACTGTGTGTTCAACTACGGTGCTGAAGTGGTAGTCACCACTCGATCTGGCATCAGGAATGTCTTACAAGGTGTACACCCTAATTCCTCTTAAGAATATAAAGGATGCATTGACCCCAGAGATTCATGAATCCGACTTATCAATTCCTGGACATGATTCTTTACCCAATACTCCTAGTATTATACCAACCTTCACTCCTTCTAACAAAACAATAAAACACAAAACAATTTATAACCTACCTTTTACATACAAATATGCAATGGTGAGTTTCTAATAACAAACAAGGGTTAAGTTTAAGGATTACCAACCATCACTAAGGGTTAATTTACATGCAAAAGAGCCATAACAACCACATAACACATAAACACAGCAACAAACCTAGGGTTTCTTCCATTTTAAACCTAAAGTGATTACCAAATAACATTAATTAACCAATTACATACATAAACAAATCTAAATAACTACCAAAGAAGGTTCAAAAACTGACCTCGTCACTGCATTCCACATGAAAGCTATTGAATACTTATTTACAAACTTGCAAAACCATATATTTTGACAAAACAGAACCTCGGGAATCCAAAGAAAGGGCAACGCCACTTCAAGGACTGGCGTTTGGGCCCAACACCACTTACCCACAGGCGTTTGGGCCCAACGCCACTCGTGGTAGTGGCATTGGTAGCCAGAAACAACAAGGATGCCAGAAAATAATAAAAAATGGAATTTTCAGGCTTACCAAGCCCGAAAAACAACCAAACAATAACAAAAATGCATAAAACAAACATTAAAACACATCATAATGCATGAAACATGTCAAAACAACCTAGATCTAGTCATGGCATGCTTAAAAAGCAATAAAGACATAAACTTTGCAAGTAGAACATTCAAAGATGCAAACTTTACATGAAATATACGTGTTCATGCTTTAGAATGACTTTTATAATGCAAATCTGACATAGAAACGTCATTTAAAACATTTAATAATAAAAAGACGCAAGCTTTACACATAAAATATCAAAAGATTCAACCTTTGAACATAAAACATGCAAAAGATGCAAACTTTATTCATGAAACATTAAAACAATAGAATTTCGCATGTTACATGCAAAGAAATAAACTTTATTCATTAAAACATAGAAAGAAAACAACTTTACATAAAAAAAGATGCAACCTTTATCCATTAAAACTTAAAAGACATGACTTTTGTGCAAAAGAAACAATTTTTAAGCAAAAGAAACATTTTTATGCAATAAAACATGAAAAGAAAGAAATTTTATTTGTAGAAAACATTTTAATAACACCAAATAATTCAGATCTGAAAAGAATCATGCAAAAACACATAAAGAAAGCAACTTTCAACAATTATTATGCATGTACATGGCATTTAAACAAAGAAAACATGCAAAAACATCAAATAAACATGCAAAATAAAGAATTAGAGAAATAAAACAAAAGATCAAGACATGCAAATCATGAAAACAATGAAAATACAAAGAAAAACAAATAAAAGAAGACTTACCTCTTAAGAAATTGGCTTGGAAGCGCTTGATAAGCCTCAAATCTGGTTTGTGTGACTTTTATGTTGCTTTTTATTGATTAACAATGGCTGGAATGTTGCTTCAATGGATTCAATGCTTTAAAACCACCTCTTGCATGTAAAAAGATGATGTTTTTAATGGTTCTCTTTAGCTACAATGTAAAAGAGTGAAGCCTTTTAGCTAGCAAGGTGAATTTAGAGGGTTAGTCTGAGGAACTAAACCATAAATTCATATGAACTACTACCACCCTCCCAAAACCTAGTTTTAGACGTGTATTTATAGTCGTAATAGCTTAAAACTTAAGCTAGGGTTACCATAATCACTTTTCTAATGAAATTCAATGGCTTGAGCTTAAGGCAAAGGATATTTTGGTCAAAAATAGTCCTCCAAGGCTTTGGGACGCGTGCACGGCTCGTACGGGCCATTTCGGTTCGAAATAGCTCGAAAACAGGCTTTCTATGCTAAAAATCGTGCAACTGGTGTTGGGGGCTGATGAAGTGGCATTGGGCACTGATGGAGTGGCGTTGTGCATGACACAAGTTGAGTTGGACCCTGATAGAGTGGCGTTGCCGACAATCAAAGTGGCGTTGGTGCCCAACTCTGCTCCAAAGAGTGGCATTGGCCATTTTGGGCCTCCAAACTTATGATTTTGCAAAAATGTATAACTGAGAAAACGTGCAGAATGGTATAAACTATCAACTCTCAAAATTTCAAGTCATTCTAACACTTGTAGAGAAAGTTATAATGAAAACCGTCTGAAAAATGAACTATTTATGCTTAAAACAGGGTTTTGGAGAAAGACGTGCTATGCAAGCTTAGAAAACACTTAAAGTGAAGCAAATATAATCTCTAAAAAGCAATGTCAACTCAATTCATGCTACTTAGAACATGAACGATCATCACTGGGCCTTCGAGCCGCTTCCACATTCCTTTGTCAAAAATTAGGTGTTAACAACCCCAACAGTCAGGGATTCCCCAGAAGATGAGTACTCCTAGGGTTGGAGCAAATCTAGGGATCAAAAATAGCCCTAGAACCCTAGTTCATCCTCCAATTCCCATCGGACCTCCTCCACTTACACCAAATCTACCAGCAACATCTTTTCCACCACTAATTCCCCCAACTCCTTTATGACCAACTAGTACAGATTTTAATACCCTATATATACCTCCTACCCCTGCAATCAGGCCAAGCAATGCCCTTCTTGCTAATCACAAAATTTTGACACAAAACCCTAATAATTCGGTGCTTCCAGGAGTAGCAAATCAAACCAATTTATCAACCATTCAGGGGCATAATGAATACATCCCATAATTTGTTCCACCTATGGAACATGCTGCAGACAACATAGGTAAAATGGGGCAGGAAGGAGATGATATGACTGATGATGCCTCCAGTCATCCAAGTAATAAACATATTAAGGAAGGGAGCAGTATGATTAGCACCGTTGATGTTGCTAAAATCTTAGATAAGGCATGCAAAAGGTTTGAGAGCATGGCATGAGATATCAAGGGATGGATAGAAACTAGAGATAAACAACCTAAGAAGAAGGCTCAAAAGAAGGCCCCTAAAAAGGTCCCTTTACGACAAGAGGTGAACGAGGGAGCTTACAAAGGTATCGAGCAGTTAGAAAGGGTGAAATCTCAAAAGGAGGAATAGGAGGAGGATGAAAAAGCCAAGATAGAAAGACAGGTCCGGGAAGTTATTGGAAGAGTGGGAATGCATGATTATAATCCAGGGTTCAACCTAAAAAGTGAATCTCTATTAGCCCAACACATATTGGATAAACCTTTGCCCAAAGGTTTCAAATTCCCCACCTTCGATTCCTATACTGGAAAGTCAGACCCGACAAGCCATATATACAAATTTCAAACATCCTTGAGTGTCAAAACCAACAAGGACTATATATGGTGCAAGTTCTTCCCCATAACTTCGTAAGGGAATGTAACAGACTGGTATAAGTCATTGTCTCCACATTCCATCTACTTCTTCAAACAGCTCACCACAGTGCCTCTATATAGTAGAGAAAGGTATCAGCAAACCTTTTCTCAATACAACAAAGAGAGGGCGAACCCCTAAGAAAATGTGTAGAAAGGTTTAATAACAAAATTGCAAAAATTGAGGACCTAAATCAGAGAGTAGCCTATTCAGCTATACTCCATGGCTCAACAAGTGAAGAGTTTAGGAAGGAACTGCTGGAAAAGGCTCCAAACAATGTAGAAGCTCTAATAACAATCACCAACACTACTATCCATGTTGATGATGTTCAATATTATCTGAAAAGAATGAAGGAGTATAAGAGAGAACTATCACCAATGGGCGATAGGCGATCCCCCAAGAGGAACAAGAATTCAAATGGTCTCTTTAACTCAAAAAGCTCCAATCATCCTAAGTATATGCCTCTTAATACATCTAGGGAATGAATCCTAATGCACATTAAAGACAATGGGGACAGAGTAGAATGGCCTAAAAGGATTAGTTCCTATACTACAGAGAAGAGGGACAATGGTAAATATTGTCAAATCCACAAAGATGTGGGACATGATACGAAACAATGTAATCACCTAAAAAGGGAAATTGAGAGGCTCATACAAGCTGGCTCTCTAAGGCGGTTTGTGAAAAGGGATTATGAATCTAGGCCTACTTATAGACAAGTAGAAAGAAGGGACGAAAATAGAGGCGATAGGCGAGATGAAAGAAGGGAGGATAGACCCAAAGACCAAAGGGGTGATAGAAGAGAATATAGAAGGGATGACAAAAAAAAATGAAAGAAGGTGAGAATACAGAGATAGTGAAAGCAATGATGAAGCTGAAGAGGAATGAAAACCCAAGTGTGGTCCTGTTAAACATATTGCAGGAGGAATTGCAAGATGCGATAGTTCCACTAAAAGGTAAAGGTCAGCTAGATATGTTTACTCTGTCAATCCTAAGACCATTCCAGCTGAACAAATTTTGATGGTACAAATTTCATCAGCAGATAAGGGGACCACTGTGACTCCCTATGAAGATGATCTAGTGGTTAAGGCGTTAATTCAAAACTACACAGTTCATAATGTACTAGTGAACATAGGGAGTTCAGTCAATCTCCTTACTCTAAAAGTCTTTGATAAGATGGGATTGGATCAGTCCAAACTATCCCTAGTAAATATGCCTCTGGTTCAGCTAAGAGGAAAATCAATCTCTATAGTAGGCTCTATCAAGCTGGAGATGGAACTAGGTGAAGGCAATATAACCAAGATCTTTCAGGAAGAATTTATGGTGGTAGACATACCCTTTGCATACAATGCAATCATTGGGCAACCTATCCTCAAAGACACATGTGCCAGCATCTGCATTTGTTATCTACTCCTAAAGATGCCCACTTCTAAAAAGGAAGCAATTGTTACCAAAGGCAAGCAAGGGTCGCCTATTGCCAAGCCCTTAAAGGGGTATTCTCAATAATTATCACAGAGGAGGAAGCCCAGTTAAAGCAAAACAAGGCTGAGCCTGGAGTAACCATTCAAAATAAAGCCTTGGGATTAGGTAAGGAAATCAAGGTAGGAAAGATGAACCCTAGAATCTTACAAGAGACTTTAAAAGTCCTCTCTCAGACTTTGAGGACACATTCGCCTGGAAGAATAGTGAACTTACTGGGGTAAGTTGTGACATCATGGTTCACAAGCTTAATATCGACCCCTTTATCACCCTAGTGGTTCAAAAGAAGAGAAAGCATAGCTGGCCAAAATAAATCACCATCAATGAAGAAATTAACAAAATGATGAAAGCTGGGGTTATCAGAGAAGTCCAATACCCAGAATGGTTAGCGAATGTTGTGATGGTAAAGAAACCAAATGGCACCTACAAGCTTTACAGACTTGAACAAGGCATGCCCTAAAGACAGCTACCCTCTCCCACAAATTGACCAATTGGTGGACTCGAATGCAGGTCATTAATTATATTCCTTATTGGATATGAAGTCAGATTATCATCAGATACCAATGCACGAGCCAGATGAGGTGAAAACCACCTTTACTACATATGAGGGCACATACTGCTATACTAAGATGCCTTTTGGTCTAAAGAATGTCGGGGCCACCTTCTAAAGAATGGTTAACAAAATGTTCAAAGACAGCATAGTGAAGAATGTGGAAATCTATGTAGATGACATGATCGTGAAGTCAAGGCAAGCAGAGGATCACCCAAGAGATTTAGCTGAGGTACTGGGGTCCTCAGGAAACATAATTTGAAACTGAACCCAGAAAAATGCATTTTTAGAGTCCAGTTAAGGAAATTCCTGGGATTCAAGGTCTTCCAACGTGGAATAGAGGTGAACCCTGATAAGATTCATGCTATCATGAAAATGGAACCTCCAAAAACTTTCAATAAGGTCAAAAGCTGAACGGGCAAATCACAGCCTTAGGTAGGTTCATCTCCACTGCTGGGTTACAGGAAAATGATCCAATCCAATTGAATCAAGGACGTACCAAAAAATTAAAATTTTATCCTATTAACACCTAATTTTTGGATGCAGGAATGAAGAAGTGACTCAGAGGCCCAATTATGATAATTCATGCTTTAAAAGCATGAATTGAGTTAACAATTGATTTCTAGAGATTGCATGGGAAGAGGGAAAAGCTATCTGACATCAATCCAATGAATAGACAAAGCAACCAAGGACTTCTCCATAGCCATAATCAAATCATTTTCAAAACTTTCAAAGCATGATTCTACCTGAAACTTTTGTTTTAAGCATAAATAGTGCATTTTTAGTCAGTTTTCATCATAACTTTCTCTACGAGTATTGGAATGACTTGAAATTTTTATGGTTGATAGTTTAGGCCATTTTGCACTTTTTCTCTTTTATACATTTTTGCAAAATCAGATGTTTGGATGCCCAAAAGGGCCCAACGCCACTCTTTAGAGTGGAATTGGGCCCAACGCCACTCTTCCAAGTGGAGTTGCACACAACACCACTCATGTGACTGGTGTTGGGCTCAACGTACCAACACTAGTAGCACAATTTCAGGTGTAAAAAACCTGGTTTCGAGCTGTTTCGGATCGAAATGATCCGTATGAATAGTGCCAGCATTCCAAGGCTCAGTAAGACTATTTTTGACCAAAATATCATTTGCTTTAAGCTCAAGTCATTATTTTTAACAAGGAAAGTGATGATTTTAAACCCTAGCTTAAGATTTAAGCTAGTATGCATATAAATACTCGTCTTAAATCAGATTTTAAGGGAGGACGGCAACTAGAATGAATTTTAGAGTTTGGTTCTTTATACTAAATCTCTGAAATCATTGATAGCTACCAAATATCAATTTTTCAATTGTAGGAACATAAAAGTCTTTGGAAGTTTGCATCTTCTTGCATCAAAAGGCAGTTTTGAGGCATTTTAATTCATTCAGGCAATATTCCAGCGATTGTGATTCATTAGAAAGCAACCAAAAAGTCATTCAATCTACATCTGAGGGTACTCAAGTACTTCCAATCCAATTCATTGCAAGGTAAGTGTTCTAATCTTTATTTTTCTTGATATTTTCATGATTGTTTGCACGTTTTTATGAATTGCATGATGTTTTAATGCACTTTTCTTTGCTGTAATTTTCTGTTTAACATGTTTAAATGATATTTATGCATGTTTTTTGGTTTAAATGTCATTAAATTCCATGTACATGCATTATGGATGTTTAAAGTTTTTTCTTTGCATGTTTTGATGTGTTTCATTTCAGATTTGATCATAAAATGCCATGAACATGTTTTTAAACGCATAAAAATCATTTCTTTTGTGTTTTAATGTATAAAGTTGCCATCTTTGTATGTTTGCGTGCATAAAGCTTGTTCCTCGGCATTTTAGCATGTAAAGTTTCAATCTTTTTGATGTTTTACATGTAAAGCTTGCATCTTTGTGATACAAACCTAGACTTAAGATACGCACAAACCAAGGTAAACAATTGAATCACCAAATCAAAGACACGTTTGAATCTAAAGAATGGAAGCACATGCACCAAAAGTTGAGTTTGACACCCAAAGATCTAACCTGAAGCTTGTATATTGATATGGAACTATCACTCTTAATTATGTAAAATTAAGAATAACAATTATAAGATGAATGTTTAAACAATCTAAGAACTAATAAGTTAATAGATTGAATAATCAAAGTATATGTGAAACTATACTAATCAATTAAGTTTAATTTCAAGAAATTCAAAAGGAACACCTTAAAAATAATACACAACGCATAGGTTTTTGCAAAGCAAAGAAAATTCAATAATTTATTAACCATGAAATTACATAGATGCTCTTTTTATATAGAGCTTAAAAATAAACCTAAACCTAATTGGAAAAGGAACCTTGCGGCTGAATTAAACCAAATAAGGAAAGAAAATCAAAAACCTAAACTTATTTGGAAACTAAAATTGGCAGTGCAGAATCTGAACTTTACGACCAACTTTAGACCCCTTTAGAGACCAAGCATATAAATTGTTGATCTAGAGGTCCTTTTTTGGTGGCATTTCGATTCGCATTAATCGAAGTTGTGTACAAAAGTTATGGTCCAAACAAGCTGCTGAGCTCAGGAGATCCGAATTTTAACTTCCTGATTGGATTTGGAATTGATTTATGCGGATACTTCCCTAAAGGATTTAGGTTTCATCTAAGCACTCCTTGATGCCCTAATGTTGACTTTGTTGACCCTTTTGACTCTTTGACTTGTTGACCTTTCCATTGACTTTGACTTTGTCGACTTGACTTTGATTTTAAGCTTGTTAGAATACAATTAAGCTCACAATTCTCACAATCTTCAAACTCAATGCCATTAACAAATACTTCATATTTGAATTCAATCTCCATGAATTCGAATTGCAAGACTACATGTATGAATTCAAAACTTGCCACCTTAGATCACATCACTGTCTATAAGTAGTTCAAGCTCAATCTTTTTTATACTCCTTCCTGCAACTTGTATTTCTTCCATTGGGCCCAAAGTTGTTATCTTTCCAAGCACATCTACACCATGGTTTGCAAAAGATATATAAAAGTAATAGTAGCAATGAAAAGAATAGGTTAAGAGTAGCAATGAAGAGAATAGGTCATGTATTTTTGTTTGTAGGTAAATATATATATGTATATGTGTCAGTATAGTGTTGTCGTTACACCTCTCAGCAATGGTGTCATAGTCAGCGAATTCAAACTTATGTATTGGAATATTACACTGGTCACCTTCTTCTTAGTCGGTAATTATTGTTATGAGGAGGAAAGCAATTCTGTAATCATTTCGTATAGGACTATAGTTTGGTAAGGCTGGGCCAACTTTAAAATTCTCTATTACATAAATCTTTCCCTCTTTTAATTTAGGCTTATAGATTTGGATCTGGTTCTTGCGAATAATTGCCTGGATATTTGAGTTCTACATTGTGTGAAAAAGCATGGTGAATACAGAGAATAATGATTTTTAATATATCATCCAAAGAGTATTATTAACATATAACACATACCTGCTCATCAAGTAATATCAGCTCAAAACCAATGGTCTCATTATTATTTTTAGTGT